>MU269999.1:0-245000 GCA_021432705.1 Caranx ignobilis
CATTAAAGGAGGCAGAGGAATAAATAAACATCAGGCACACGGAGCAGGAGAGAGAACTTTAAACTTTATTTATTTATATAGCACCTTTCATACATTAAAAGAAAGAAAGAAAAAATAAGAAGACCCGACCCCTTCCACACACACATACACACATGCGCACGTACACACAAACATGCACAAACACTCATCCACTCAGGCATGCACACACAAACGTGTGCACTCGTTAAAATAGGGTATAGGATATGGTTGGTATGGCTGGGCACTGAGGAACCTAGTGAGGAAAGCATTACCGGTGGGCAGCCCAGACTCAACCCCTGGCGTGCAGGGCCCCTATGAGGAAGACACTGGAGCTATAAGATAAAAGAAAAGCAATGTAAAATCAACCATAAAAGTAGTTAAGAGTGGTTACAATCACTAAAAGAAATTTTAAAAGACAGAATAATATTCTTAAGACTATCCTAAAAATTCCTAAAAGCAACCTAAGATCTAAATTAAACACCATAAATAACTAATTAATAGGGGTGTGCCAAAATATCGATACAACGATATATTGCGATATTTCGTCGTGCGGTATGTTATCGATACACTGCCGCCAAATATCGATATTTAAACAATAAACATACAGCTGTTCTAAACAGATTCTCTCACAAAACCCTGCTGCAATTTTGATTTACAGAGTCACTACTTCAAGCCTCCACATGATGGCGCTTACCATGAATAAGACTGGGTGCAGAGGTAGCGTACTCTTTGAAAGGAAATTACGCAGTACAGCCTGCCGGAAATCGTAAAAAGAAGAAGAGAAAATGGCGCAGGGCGGAGGACTAGCAAAACGTAACACAAGCACATTGGACATTGTGTGTTAAGAAGAGCCACTGTGTGCAGTATACACTTAGTTTTACTTGGCTGTCATTCATGTGAATTTGATTGACAATAAGGGTGCACCGATCGATCGGCGCCGATTTCCTAATTTTGCGGGATCGGCATTTCTTTTATGTGAAACCGATCTCATCTACCTCCACAAAGGTCTGAAAGTCAGCCACTGTCCCCCTCTGCTCTGACCTGAGAGAGGGTTGACGCCAGGATGTGGAGGCCCTGCTAAGCACCGCGCAACGAAAATCGTGCGCGAGCCGGAGCCCTTCCGTTCACACCAGACGCACATTTCTCCGTGCCAGTCGATAAGCGCTTCTGCCCCTCAGGTGTGTGTGTGTGTGTGTGTTCATCCATCTCTCTCGCGCTCTATCTATCTGTTTAGATACTAACAATACAAACACCTACATCATTATTTTGAAAATCGTTTTCATTTATATTTGAGAGAATGACCTCATGTGCAGGTAAAACAACACGTTTGTATTGTATTGTTTCACAGGTATTGTTTTTCAATAAAATAAGATTCGAATATTGAAAGTGTATGCTGTCAGATATATAAAAATTGGCCAAAATCGAAAGGCTTTTAAAAATCAGTGATCATGATTGGCCAGAAAATTGCAATCGGTGCACCCCTAATTGACAATGTTTTGTAATTCATGTGAAATGGATTAAGTGCAGTCAATAAATTCACAATTTCTTCAGTGACACAGACATCGTGATGTATCGTGGATGAAATTTCTTGCAATATATCGATTATCGCAGAATCGCTGTATCGTGATATTATCGTTATCGTGGGCAAAATATCGTGATAGTATCGTATCGCGAGGTACCTGGTGATACCCAGCCCTACTAATTAAAGGAGATAAGTTCCTAAAAGCAACATAAGATCTAAATTAAACACCATAAATAGGAAGGATTAAAAGAAAATCAATTAAAAGCCAAGCTAAAAAGGTGCGTCTTGAGCCTACTTTTAAAAGCATCAACAGACTCTGTGGCCCTGAGGCTCTCCAGCAGGCCATTCCATAAACGTGGGCCATAGTAATAAAAAGATGCCTCACCGTGGGTTTTTGTCCTAACACTTGGAATGACTAAAAGGCTGGAGCCGGAGGATCTCAGGGTCCGCGAGGGTTGGTGGTGTAAAGGAGTGGTAGTGTTAGTGTAAAGAGAAGGAGAAGTGGAGGGAGAAGCAAAGGGGGAGAGAGAAGCCATAGCTATGCTAGGTAAGTTTGCATTTCTAGAACAGGTACGTTGAGTGGAGGAGTACAGATAAGGTCCTGTGATAGACCTGAGTGACAGAGACTTGTGTAATGTGCTAAGCGTAGTGTGCAGTGGTGCTTAAAGTGATGAAGTTAGCAGAAAGCTAGACAGAGGATTGAGAGAGAGAGTCTACCACAACAGGCACAACAGGAAATTACATAATGATGCAATATGCTCACTGTTGGCAGGAAGTATGCCAGCCCATTCAGCCTTTGGTTAACCCTAACCTTAACCAGTGGCGTGCGGTGATTTTGACAGATAAGGAAGACCCCCACTGCACAACCAGAAATCACTAATACAATGTGTGATTACGTCGTTTAATAAACCATCCACACTAAAAGACACAATTTCATGATTTTGTGCTGCCTTTCCTCATAGCTCAGAGTCTCTCTCATGGTTCTTGCTGCCCTCTGCCTGGACATCTTAAGCTTTACTGCATTGAAAACATTAATAAATATGGTAACTGTAAAAAACTGCAAAATGCTTAAGAATTATTTAACTTATTAACTGTAAATATGTAAAGTGAATAAGTTAAGTCTTAACAGACCAGGCAAAAATCAGAACTTGTAAGAGCAGTGCACATCCAGAACTAACAATGGCCACTTAACCACAGCTACTTTGCTACTGCTGCTTTGCTGCTACATTGTTACCGCTACTTCGCTGCTGCTGCTTCGCCAGCTTGGTCTGGGGTCCTGTCGGCTGTGTTTGCTTAATCTGCTTCCTGCTGCTGCTTGGTGTGTGTGTGGCTGCAGCTCGTGGTGGTCAGGCTTCCAGTCCGTTGGATGCTGAGTTCTGCCAGGACTCTCAGCCACTCATTTGGACTGTGTGCGAGTGTTTATCAGCTAAGGTGTGGTTTATTTATTTATTTTTTTACTTATTTTCTGATTAGTGGTTTCTTTTTGGTAATTTCTTAGGTTGAGGTGACTAATTTGTTTTTTTATTGTAATTATTTAGTTTTCATTCAGCAGGGGAATTTCTCAGTAAATGTTTGAGCCCTCCATTATTTGCATTAATACAGATTAATTATGTTGATTGTTGAGTTAATACCTCTGGCCAGAGACTCTTTAATTTCCTTTTTTTTCTTTTGTTTTGTTGATTTATTATTAATCTGGTTCAATACTTTTAACTTTATTAATTGCTCATTTACAGTTTGTTTGCTTATGTTATGGGATTCTGTGGGTTTTTCTTTGTTAATTGCGAGCCCTTTTTAATTGTATTTCTTGTCTCCCCAAGAGCTGAAGGTGCTTTCCTTTTTCTTTTAGACTTTTCCCTTCTCCAGTTGGGCTCCTTTTACTTTTATCTACCATGCCAAACCTTTTGCTTGTTTTAAACAAAATTTTGTATGTGATCATTGAACTCTGCTTCCTGCCCTTCCTGTGTCCTTTTGTAACCTGTGATAATTGACCTCTAGTACGGGTCCTTGGGCACTATCCCAAGGTGGTGTTGTTGGTATAAAGATCTTCTGATACATAACAGTAATTACCCTTGTGTCGCCACATTTGCAAGATTTTTACCTTAATTAAACAGCTTCGGAGTAATTGTTATGGTTTAATAACTTGTTACAGGGAGAATGGAAGCTTTTCTGCCTTCCACCTAGTGTCTCTGAAAATGCTCAAAACCAACCTTACAAGATCAGTGGCTCCGACCCCGTGTCACACGTCTAGCAAGAAAAATGGACTGCTTAACGCAAACATGCCCTGTAATCCATAATCTCTGCTAATGTTACCCATCTCGATAGACATTACTTAACAGATTGCCTTCTCACCAGCTTTGTTGAAAACAAATGCACATGGCCGGGGGGAGGGAGGAGGGTTAGCCGTGAGTTTTATTACAACAATGAAAATACGGACTCTGAAACTTTAGTGGGAACCATATAGCAAAAAAAGCGACCAAAACAGCAAAAAAAAAAAATCCTTCCTGCCTGCAAGCCATTACAAACTGCATGTCACGCAACATGTTCAGACTCAATGGCAATGAAGTGTAGTTCTTCTAATTGGATCCAAGTCAACACTCCAAATTCCACCTCCTGAGTATTCTCATCAATGGCTGTCTGGTCCCCACTTCAAATTAGTTTAAAGGCTTGGTATTATTTTGGACAGTACCCTCTCATTCACATTCCACATTAATAACATCTCACACACAGCATTTTTCCATCATTGCAGTATCTCTAAACTTTCCCCCTCCCTCACCAAGCACTCTAATGAAGTCCTCATGAACGCACCCGTCACTTCTTGCCTGCATTATTGCAACTCCCTACTCACTGGTTTACCACAAACCCGTTCACCGCTTACAATCCATCCAGAACTCTACTGCCAGAATCATCACTCACACCAAGTCCTTGGATCACATCACACTAAGCCTCATTTAACTCCACTGGCTCCCTGTTCAACAGCGGATACAAGACAAGCTCCTCCTATGAACATTCAAAGCTCTCCAAAACCAGGCTCCCCCATATCTCTCTTAAGCATGACATCGGATATTGTCAGATCAGATTCAGGCCCCCGTTATATGTGGAAGTAAATCAGATACAAATCATATATCTGCCAATGCGTCTGCAGTCTAAACGGACAGATCGGATATTCCCTGGCAATGTGAGTCATACGTCACAGAGATAGGAGTCACACGTGCAAGTCTTAAGTAAGTCTCAAGTCTTAACCTTCAGGTCTCAAGTAAGTCCGAAGTCATTTCCTTTTGGGCAAGTCAAGTCAAGCCACAGGTTATGTCAAGTCCTGTATAGGTCAAGTCAAGTCCTTGTCAGTCTCCCTTCAGCCCCCCTGCCCCAATCTCTCCCCAGCTGTCCTTTCAAAATAAATGCAAAAAAGCCTGGGGGGGGGGGGCAGCTCGTAAACTGGTGGTGGTGGGAAATTTAAAACATGAAAACATGAAATGAACAACACTCAACTCATTCAAGTTGTCATGTCTCAAGTCTTTTATTTCTTATGAGTCAGGTCACAAGTCATCAAAATAGCGACTCGAGTCCAAGTCACAGTGACTCGAGTCCCCATCTCTGGTACGTCATCAATAATCCGTTGATAGTGTATATTGATGACAGTGTGTGTTGTTTACCTGCAGATGGCCAGCTGACTTCCTCTTCCGCTTTGGTAGCCAACCAGGTTTATGCATGTCTTTTGCGCAAGCAAAGCAGTGTAAATGCAGATATCAAATATGGGTCACTTCAATAGAACATGTAAACAGACGAAACAGACGAAAAAATCGGATATAGGCAACAAATCAGAATTGGGCCTCATGGCCTCCTTATATCCCAACCAGTTCACTCCATGTCTAATCTGCTGCTCTGCTTTATACACCTCCATTGAAACTTAGTTCAATGGGTGCTCAGGCTTTCAGGTGCTCAGCACCTAGACCAGGGATGGGAAAATCATTCCACAAAGGGCGGCAACTGTCTGAAGACTGAGATCAGTTGATTAAAGCTGGGGTTGGTAATCCTGGAGAGCTAGCAAGAGAGCTAGCAAGATTTGAAAATTGCATCTCCTCTGAGTTCCACCTCCCTCCTCCCCCTCCCGTCAGTGTGTACGTCCAAGCCACGCCCCCACAAACTGGAACGCGCACCGCACGAAAATGAGAAGCGGCAGGAGGAGTACTATATATATATATATATATATATATATATATATACTATAATCTATTCAATACTAGCGTCACCAACCCATTTTAAACCCACAGAGACGCTAATATTAGCATTAGGCGAATACAAGCTACAAAAGCAGCTACGTTAGCAAAAGTTACACATTTCATAAAAATAACAAATCCTCCCCGAAGCAAAACATATAATTACCTGTCCAACAGAAAGAGAGCAACCTCAGCATCACTTCAAATCCCTCAGTTGTCTCCTCCTGGTGTGCTGCTGCTTGGTTGGAACAAAAAGGCAAGGCAATTTTGTTTGTACAGCACATTTTTACAGTTTGTTTCAAGGGGCTTTACACAGCATCATGACAACATCCTCTGCCCTTAGACCCTCACATCGACTGAGGAAAAACTCCCAAGCAAGCCCCTTTTAACAGGGAAAAATGGAGAAACCTCAGGTGAGCAAAAGAGGAGGGATCCCTCACCCAGGAAGGGCAGACGTGCAATAGATGTTGTAGACAGACAAGAAAACATGGAATATGGGAAGCATGGAAATGGTTAACAAGAGCTGATGAAGACAGCTACTGTTGGGTAGGAAAGGCAGGGAGGGAAGGCCAGCTTAATGGGACTACTGGATGGCAGCCTGGGTCATGAGCAGGGAGTGCAGGCTGGTTTAACAGCAGGAGAAAGGAGGTGATGGAGGCAGCAGTTGGTGCGGAGGGATGGAGCTCTGGAGAGATCTGTGGAAACACAGACAAATTGTGAGACATCATCCGAGGTGCAACAAATAATGACAGTTCAAAATGTGTGAGAGGAGAGGAGCGGAGAGAAGGGGGGGGGTAGGGCTCTGTGTAACCTGATGTGTCCCCCAGCAGTTTAAGCCTATAGCAGCATAGCTATAAAATGAATCAGGACTACCTGAGCCAGCCCTAACTAAAAGCTCTGTCATAGAGGAAGGTCTTAAGCCTAGACTTAAATGTAGAAAGAGTGTCTGCCTCTCTGACCCATGGAGAGAGCTGGTTCCATAATAGAGGAGCCCGGTAACTGAAGGCTCTACCTCCCAGTCTGTTTTTAGAGATACTGGGAGTCAGTAAAACCTGCAGCCACAGTGGCCCTTTGTGGAATGAGTTGCCCATCCCTGACCTAGACTCTGAAACTCACTCCCACTACACATCCGCCCTCTGGACTCTATCAATATCTTCAAGTCCCACCTCAAAACACACCTCTTCAAAATGTCCTACTCCGTATAATACTTTGTGTCCCCACTGTTGCTCCAATGCTCCTTTTGTATTGATTTAATGAATTGTATTTTATATGTATTTCTTTTTTTTTTGTTGTATTGTTTTTTTATATAAGAATTACTACACACACACACACACATCGTTATTCTTCTCTTATCTGTAAGGTCACTTTGGGTATTGTGAAAGGTGCCAACAAATAAAATGTATTATTATTATAACACCACCAACAGTAAAAGGTTCTGGTCCTTTACTGAAATGTCATCCACACAATGGAATCAGCACCTTGGTGGTCCCTAAAGAATGTGAGGTTGTGGTAAATTTGGATCATTAGGTCATTTTTTAATGGCATCTACATCAGTCTAACTACTGTGTATTTACTGCAACTTAATGTTTTTCCTGTGAAGGAGTTGAAAATGCTGCTTATATTACATGTTTTTTCTTAATCATCACATCTTGACATTACTGAAGGCAGTGAATTTTCTCCATATGTAACTGTATGTAATTGTCAACTAGTTTTAAAATGTATTGGAAATTAAGAGAGTATTAAAATCATTAAATGTTCAACTGTTCCCAGAGAACAGGAGTAAGTTGCCATGTTTAACCTGCACTTGATGTGTCTTAAATGTCTGAGACAAGTTTATTTGAAGGCTCACCCAAGTGCTGTTGGTTGCCCCTTAGCATTGTCATTGACACACATTGTATACAAATGAGAGCACACCACCCCTGCAGGGCTGGTCTCAAAGGGTAGCAGATGCACATTGCATTGCAAATGAGTGGTTTTAATGAGCAACAGAAACTCATTTGATTAGTTGGCTGAATTAGACCCTTGGTCTGTGCTACCCTGAGTGCAGATACAACAGGAGTCACAGGTCAATCTGCTGAAGAGACAACACTGAGTTTAGGATTAAATTAGAAACTTGTTGGAGTTTTTCACTAATTGGCTCTTAGAAATATAAATATAATAGTTTTTTTTTTTTTCAGAGTCATTTTTTGAGAAGCTATCTGTGAATGTTTGACTGCACAAAGCTGTAGCTTTTTATATTGCTGAAGTTTTATGTGGTAAAATCAGTCCCTACATGATGAAGATAATGTTAGTAAAGTCAGATAATCCACCATCCATCCATCCATCCAATGTTATCCCCAGTTTCTCACTGTTGTCCTTTTTCATCCATTTCCATTGTGTGGAAGAAAGGGTTAGGGTTACAGGATCAGGACAACAACAACAGAAAAAACTAAATCAGCAAACTAGGCCTCTCTTGTCTTTTCTCCACTTGGTAGTGTAACTGGTAACTGGGTGGAGTTTATCTTACCTCACAGGCTATGGAGATGTAGCTAATTTTCATTTCTAGAAGCAGTGTCCAACAAATTGATTTGAAACACGTGCAATATGTGTTACAACAAATTAACTGTGCAATAATAGAGTCGGATATATGCATTTATATTTATTGCATGTGAGTATTGTGTGCTTGTTGATAGTGTTCTTTCTGTGTGTTTCTGCTTCTTTTTTGTACTTCTCTTTTAATGACACCGAAGGAGGATGATGGACCTCTCAATTTCTTTGTGCTTGTTGCAAAGACATTCTACTCTATTTTGTAATCTTTCTGTGTAAATACATTTCTATTGCATTTTTATCTCTACTAATGAACAACTACTTATTCACTGCACAGATCAGAAACTAGAAACTAGGACAGTTATGATATGATATGACATATTATTATATGCTTTAATAATCTCCCAGGGAAGAAACTGAATTTTTACCAGAAAACGAAAGCCATCTATCAGCCAGAACAAATAAAGTGGAGTAATTCACCAATGATGACTGCCAGTTTACATTAGTGGGGAGACTTAGTGTCAACATCAACCTTTCATGGATACTAATGTGCACGAGCAGGCAATCAAAACTAATTAAAATATGAATATTAAAATGGTACACTCGGTGATAGGAAAAGGAAAAAAATGCTTTAGAGTGTTTTTATTCATTAAAATTTACTAAATAAACATACTCTAAAGAACACTGGTTACAGTACAGTACATGCCATTTTGAATTTAAAAGCATAATAAAATGAAATCTTTTAAAGGGTAAGTATTCTTTCTTTTTTAAATTGTGAAATAGGACAGTACAATGATATGGACAAAAAAACAGCACGTAAAAAAACAAAACAAACAAACAAAAGACAACATTTGTGCTTTCATGTGTATATGTGTGTGTGTGTGTGTACGACACGTGTGTATTGATAGTTGCAATGTTACAGAGATCAATAGTGATAATTATGACAATGATATTTATAAGGTTTGACAATAATAATAATAAAAATAGTAATAAGAATAATAATTGAATTGTAACAAAAATCATTACAATAATAGTGATAGTTATGACAATAATGATATTTATAAAGTTTGATAGTAATAATAATGGTGATAATAAATAAATAATAGACATAAGAGGGAAGAAAGAAAAAAAAAGAATGGGGGGGGTATCATACCATCACACTGTCAATATTAGTTATAACGTAGTAATACTATCAATATTATACAATCGTGTAATATCAACAATAATGATATTAATAATAATAATGATAATGATATAAATAACAATACAATAATAATAATACTTATTATTATTATAATAGTAATAATGATGAATAACGAGGAGGGGGGGTGTAAAAGACAAATCTTATATGAAAATGATTTTTTTTACCTTTTTCTTTCTCTTTCCTTCGTTTTTCATTATACTACTAGCTTATAATTTTTCGTGTCGCTATTGATGTTATTGTTGTCATTATTATTATTGCTATTATTAATATACCTCCATTATTATTACTAGCTCATAATTCTTTATTTTTTTTAACCCCCCAATTATTATTTTATTATTATTTATTTACTTTATTATCTTATTGTTGTTACTATTGATATTATTAACATACTATGATCACCATCATCATCACGACTGTTACTGTTATTATTGTTTTCACTTGTATTATTATTTTTGACCATATTATAATTTACTTTCACTATTCACTACTATTATAATGAATATCTACGCTCTGCTTTGGGTCCCCGCTAGGCCAGGCTTGTGGTCCTGCCCCCCCCCCCCCCCCCCCCCCCGGCTGGTAGGGGCCTGGGGCAACAAAAGGAAAGAAGGACAGGGAGAAAGAAAAGAAAAAAAGGGGGAAAAGGGTAAGTATTCTTGTAGCTCATCATCCTCATCACTAATTAATTCTAACTCATCTTCGCTATGCTCACTATGGAAGTGTGATTTCTACCCTCTCTTTCCTTAAATGGGCATAGAATGAGACTGAATTCACACATAATGGCCGAGTACAGTAATACCCTTAAGTTTACTTTACTGCAACCAACATCAAATGTATCTTAGTTAAACTGTAAAGATCAAAACAAAACAATGAACATTATTTATGCTTTTGAACATTATGTACTTAAATACACACTACCAAAATCCCATGCTTCCATGGTGATTCCATAATGGTTCACTGTTACCTCAACATGTGCAATTTTCTATTATGGCTGTTGCCTCAGGGCAACTTTTAACAAGTTTCCATTATTTAATAAGCAAATAAACTGCATGAAATTATTAAAACTTAAACTTTACGAACCTTTTGGTGTAAATATATTCTTTTTCCCCAAATGGAAAAGGGCCAGGCTAGGCCAGGCTATTTTCAGACTGTTTTAGTGGAGCAAAATGGCAAACCTGTTTCCTTTGAAAAAGTCAGCAAAAAAGGGTCATGTGATAAATTTAAAGCATTGTCATTGGTTCTCTATGGTCTTCCCTACTTTTTAAAGTATTAGATCATTAAAAGCGGTACCTTAAAGGGTTAAGTTATTAATTGATACACAAATAACAGGATTTAATAGCTCAATGGATTTCATTATGTCTGTCAATTTTCAATAGCTTTGTTTCCTTATATATCAGACAAATGAGAGGTTCTTTTTAAGAAGATGAAAGAATTTTGTGTCTGACAGACTTTGAGAAAAAAATGTCACCCATGGGATCAGTCTATTTATCTGTCTGTCTGTGCAGATCCAGTTACACTGAGAGAGGAAAAGGCGGTGAAGTAGGGGTGACTCAAAGGACTCAGTAATGTGCAATAATGGCTGAATGACGTCCAAAATGTCTTGGCTGCTCAGGCAGTCTGTGGCAGTACTGAGGTGCTTCACACAGGTGAAGCACACAGTCAGGGCACCCTCATTACCCATTTCCCATTCTGTTACCTTCCACTCCTCTCCCCAGCCCCCTCCCTCACTCCAATCATTTATTTATCCAAGTCAGCCCTCAATTACAAGCAGTGGTCTGGGGGCCAGGGAGCAGGTCTGGGTGAGGTGGGGTTGGCTTGGCTAATGAATAACAGAGAAAGACCCCCACCCCATGTTTATTTCCATCTTTCACCCAGAGCAAAGGCCTTTAAGAAAAAAGGAGGGACACAGCTGCTGAATGATAATCAGCTCTTTATAGTTTTAATACACCCACATTCCATCCATCCCTGTGTGAGGAGTGAGGGATGGAGGACAGAGGCCTGTGAGCCACTTCCAGGAAGACATCATAGAAGTGCTGTCGCCTGAAGAAAAAATACAGGCAGACAAAGCAGCTGTGAATCAAGTCCAGCCTCTCCAGCCTCAGAGTGCTCAGGTTTGCTGTGATGGCTCTTCGTTTTCTCATTGGACCAATTCATTTACAGGAGTTTGGTTCTAAAATTAAATGTCTCACTCTGTATTCCAGATTATCCCTGCTCATCAGTCATCTTGGCTATTGAAGATTAAAAGCAGAATTAGCAGCATTTATTATGTTTTATTAATCTCTGATCTCAGCTTCCTCATCTGAAATAAAACCAGACAGGCCTGCAACAACTTGGATAGAAAGAATCTTTCAAGGCCAGTTTTCACAGGAGACCTGACAGTCAGCTAATTAGAGCAGGCAAGACAGTGTAATGAAAAATAAAGAGAACGGAAGATACACAAACAATAGTATAAGAGCTGTATATCTGTTTGGTTCATTTGGGCTGCCTCTCATCACTTACGATAAATCTCCACAAGTGTCAGTGCAGAGTGACTGTGTATGAGCACAGGAAGCAGACAGTCAGGTGATGTGTGTGTGGTGAAAGATTATGTGGTTTTTACCACTCGCTCACACACTCCTTTTGTCTCAGCAGCATCTCACTAGCAGGAAGCATCACATCTGGGCTGGGCCAAATGGCGAAATAGCGCCCCCTTTAAATTTTCAAAAAAAAACCCACATTGGGGTTAGTTTGTCATAAGTGAATGGAATTCGTTACACACATGTATCATAACAAGACACACAAAAAGTCTATTAACATCATGGTAAAAACCCAACAGGAGGATGGCCATTTTAATTTGAATTTTTGCAATTTCCTCACCTCCTATTTGAATGAACTCCTCCTAGGGATTTTGCACAATCAACTTCAAATTTGGTGGCGGCTATGTGGCGCTGTGGTGACTATCGATCCTTTGTGATGAAAATACTTTTAACGGACATATAACTTCATGAAAACTGATAAACATGTCCAGAATGAAGAGTTTTTACAGTTGCAACAAAAAGTATGTGAAACCTTTGGAATTACCTGGATTTCTGCAAAAACTGGTCATAAAATGTGATCTTTTGCAAACTTCAAACATGCAGCAATGTTTTTTTTGGAGAGGAATGACTTCCTCCGTGGTGTCCTCCCATGAACCCCATTCTTGTTTAGTGTACGTCTACGCATTGTAGATTTGTCAACAGGGATGTTAGCATGTGCCTTCAGCAAGTCTTTAGCTGACAATCTAGGATTCTTCACCTCACTGAGCATTCTGTGCTGTACTCAGTGCCACTGGGAGCTACTGCTACAACGAGGATAAAAACAGAGATCAAAATAATTTTTTCTGACTAACTTTTTCATGGTGGGGCTTCAGGACACTTGGGTCAGTATAGACGAGCAGTATGGAGGTATTTGGTTGTTTCATAGTGTGTGTTTTTGGACAATTCAAAAGTAAGCACCATGCACCGCCATTATGTGAAAATCCATTGCTAGCTGCACCCCCCCTGGAACTCCAAAAGAATTTTGATAACTCCAAAAGTTCTCCCAACCCTTCATTGGCATGATAGTGAGTAGAAAATGGGTGAATTATCAATTTTGGGTGAAGTATCCCTTTAATCAAAATCAAGCATAAGGCTTTGGAAAGAGAATCAAAGATCTTGGGACTTCTTTTGCAGCTGAAAGTGAGGCAGACAGCGAAGTTATATGCCCCTTCCAGCGGACCTCAAAGAAACACCAGAAGTCTGGATGAATGGACAACAACTTGAATGCACTGGTGATGTCTGCCTTAGAAAGACAAGCACCATGGCCCGCCAGACAGATGAGGGTAATGTTATGTCAATGCTTGCATATTGCATGGAGAAGTCTGGACTAGGAATGACACTTAGTACTTCGAATGTGAGAACTGTGTTGGGAGGACAGGTCTATAAACAGTCTCTTTTTTCCTGAGTATTTTCCGGTGGCGACTCCTACTGGGCTGAAAACAGGAAAGGGAGGACTGTCGAATGGGCATTTCATAAAGCTTTCTTTGACCGCTTAAGCAAGAAGAGTGTTGACAGTGTCGGTTGTGGCAGGTGTGCAGAGTCTCTGGAAAAACCACTATGTCTGGATGGAACCCATGTGTGAAGCCATTGGTGAGAACGTGCACTAAAAGTTTATCTGTATTGGTGTGCTGAGGTGCCATGCTAGTCAGTCTGCAGGGGTGGTTGGGTTGTGAAGGCAGCTGTGAAGTGACAGCTAGACAGAGAGTAACACAGTAAGGCAATGTTAACAGCTGGATTTATCGCTGCAGACTTGGGGACGATGGGAGGTGGGGGTACTGTTGGTGATAAACGGTCGAAGACGGGGGTGCTGCTTGAAGAGGAGGGTGAGCAAGGTAGTGGGGTTACTGACTGTACATGCTGAAGCAGGATGAGAAGGGGCTCCACACAATTCACAGGAGAGTGAAGCGCAGGCAGCAAAGATGCGGCAGTAAAGTTCTGAATCAAGGGCCCCCAAATACGTAGCAATAATAATAGCAACCTGGTTGAATTGTTGAATGCACCCTGCTGCTTAGTTAGGGGTGTATGTGGTAAGAATAGAACCCTCTAAAGCGTAAGGCCATGTCAAGCACGATGGTGAGATAGTTGTAAAAACTCAGTTCACCGAGAGGGAAATATTGAGCAGATAATATCGCAGTAAAGAGAGAAGACAAAAGCAAATTCTGTGGGAGTTACCTCTTTTGACTTTGAAAGCAGTGGCTGGAGGAGCTGCACTAAGTTGCTGTGCAGTTCTCTGGGCTGACAATTAGGTGTTGGGGAAGGGAGGGATGAAGGAGGGAGAAGGAAGGGGTAAAGGATAGAGCAGATGGACATGAAGGGGAGGCTGAAAGTTGCCGGTTTGGTGAGCCCGTGGTTGGATCTCTTGAGCTGCTGGGGGGTTCATAGAACAGCGGAAAGAATGGTAGAGGAAGGGATGATGGGATGGAAGGATGTGTATGCAGGATTGTGAAACTTGTGGACACAGATGAAAAGACGGCAGAGTGAGCGAGATCGAAGGAGCAGGGGGAGATACAACCTGTCCCCTGACAGGGGGAGCTGATGCTGCAGGCTGACAATGAGGAGGGATTTATATTTATATATAGTACTCCTCCTGCCGCTTCTCATTTTCGTGCGGTGCACGTTCCAGTTTGTGGGGGCGTGGCTTGGACGTACACACTGACGGGAGGGGGAGGAGGGGGGTGAAACTCAGAGGAGGTGCAATTCTCAAATCTTACTAGCTCTCTTGCTAGTTCTCCAAGATTACCAACCCCAGCTTTAAAAGAGCTCAGAAAAAATCACTTCTGGAGGATATCACATGGTTGTTAGATGAGCTGCAGAGGAAGGACTCACTGCTGGCCACCTTCAGATCTCGGCCCCTGGCGTTGTCCATCTACCTGAAGACCACGCAGACCAGTGAGCTACAACAGCACAATGCTGCCACTGCACTGAGGGACACTGTCGTCTGAGAACCTGCCTCCTCCACTTGTCAGTGGCCCTCCTGCTCTACTCCAAGCAAAGGGACTCCCTGGACCGGAGTAGTTGTCTGCACTCAGAAGAGTGCTCCAAGTGGGGCTCCCTCCTCCTTCAGCATTCCCATCACCAACAAATACTCTCTATCCATGAGTGAGGAGCCACTGGTCCAGGTTCCAGACCAGGGGACTGCCCCAGCTGCCTCCCCTCTGACCAATGTGATTCTCCTGCTGACAGACACCACAGCTTCCACTTATGGCTGCCTGTGCCCCAGCGGATGGACATCCAACACCGGACCATTTGCCTTCGTCCTCCCACTCTTCATCCCAACAAAGGTGGCTCCTCAGGGACATGATCTCTGAGTGTTTTTATCTCTAGCCCAACCCCACATGTAGCAGGGGCATAGGCTGTTTCAGCAAATTGCTCAGCCTGAACACCTGGCTCTCCTCTGCCTGCAGCACCCACAATGTCAGCTTCATTGACAATTTTGATGTCTTTTGGGAGGGGAGATATCTTCTTGGATCAGATGGTCTTCACTTAAACAGAGCCCGCACCAACCTGGCATACGGTGTACAACATGCACACATCACACTCTCCTCCCACCACCCCAAACCTACACAGACTGACCTGTCTGCAACTGATTGATGTCCCCCAGGTCCTAGTTCCTATGTTTTTAGTCCCACCTCTGATCATAACACACATAATACTGGACTTGGGCCTTCTGTTTTCATTAACAACTCACCAATTCCTATCATCATTACTCAGCATGAGCAAACCAGATTTCACCATGTTCACTTTGTGAGCTTTAATAACCTCAGACCTCTCCCAAAACATCAACAGTCCCCCTGTAAGTCACCTGTCACCATCAACATGGCACTTTTAAATGTTTGCTCCCTTTTAAACAAATCTTTTATTATCAATGGCCTGATTTTAGATAACAAGGTTGACTGTTTATTTTTAACTGAAATGTGGCTGCCATGCCAGTTATTCTCAGAGGCCTTCTCCTTGAGAAGTGGCAGGGAAGGCAAGACAAGGCAAGGCAATTTTATTTGTATAGCCCATTTTTACAAACAGTTCGTCTCAAAGGGCTTTACACAGCATTATGACAACATCTTCCGCCCTTAGACCCTCACATGGACTGAGGAAAAACTCCCAAGAAAACCCTTTCAACAGGGGAAAAAATGGAGTAACCTCAGGGTGAGCAACAGAGGAGGGATCCCTCACCCAGGACGGGCAGACGTGCCATAGATGTTGTATACAGACAAGAAAACAATTTACAACATGGAATATAGAAAACATGAGTGGAATCAGTCAGTTAAACAAAGAATGATGAAGGAAGCTCCTGGGGGGCAGGGAGGGAAGGCCAGCTTAATGGGACTACTGGAGGGAGTGCAGACCGGTTTAACAGCAGGAGAAAGGAGGTGATGGAGGCGACGGTTGGTTGGTTGGAAGGAAGGGTAGTGGTACTGCATCAATAACTAATAATTCACTAAAGACTAAACAAGATGAGAGTCCAAATAGACACATGATAACCAAATTGTATACTGAGACACCAAATGTGTTTTGCTTTTCTTTTTTAAACACACAAATCTGCAATATTGAACTGTTCAATTATTTTCAGGTATTGCTACCAATGTGTATAACTTTGCAATAACCAAGCAATACAAAAATATATCTAAACCCAAGTCAATTTATTGTGAATTAGATCATGTGCAAAAATACTTAAAATATCACCTCATCAGTGGTAGTAACAGTATATTTTGTTTGCGTGCGCAGAGAAACGTTTTGCTCCGTGTTTTGACATGCCGACGTCTGACTACACCATGACAGCATGGATTCGTGCACTTACATTTACGAGTCTTCTTCATCTTGTACACATTTACGACTGAATTAAATCTTTATTTACACTGTCCATTATACGGCATCCATGTCGAGCACCCTCCCTGACCTTTCCGGAAGCTGGTAATATCAACACCCGTGTCATCCTCTAACTTCAAAATAAACCGAGGGAACGTCTCCCTCAGTTGAAGCGGCGGAAAAAACGATTTATAAAGCATTTACGCTTTTGGACTGTAGATATTTCATATATTATTGTGCAAAATAGATGAGAAATAAAATAAAATCGATACTGAATTAGCAAAAAAAAAAAAAAAAATGTAATGAAGCCACAGATAACAAATACGCCATGATTAATATTGTAGTAAGCCTGCGCAAGCTGAGACTGCAGAAGGGAGGGCAGGGGGTCCGACATTAACTGATGCCCGATTGCCCGGGGCAAGTAAAAAAAATCTAAAAAATAAAAAACCCGCGGCTCATCATGAATTGTGGCCTATTGTGGCCACGCCCTTTGACCTAGACAAAACTTTTTAATAAAATTTAATCAAAAGGTTAAAGGATGAATCGCAGTTAATGTGAAGGCAGTAGAACAAAATCCCTAGCAGCAGTTTGATCCAATGCCATGTGAAGAAATGGCCGAGCAATGGCTAAAATTGACCACTCAAATCAAAACAGCTGACTTCCTGTGTACTTTAGACCATAGTTGCTAGAGACCTTTTTGTTCGTCTGGACACCTTCTATAAGCCTCATGACTTTCATTTGCCTACTCAAAAAAAAAAAAAACCCATATGGAGAGGGGGTTCAGAAGACACTTTTAAGGCTCATGGCGACTCATCATGAGTTGTGCCCCAGTATGGCCACACCCTTTGACCTAGATAAAAGGTTTTAATTACTTTTAATCACAAGGGTTAATGGATGTCTCAGAGTTAATGTGAAGGCGGTAGAATAAAATCCCTAGGAGGAGTTCGATCAGATACCATGTGTAGAAATGGCCGAGCAATGGCTAAAATTGACCACTCAAATCAAAACAGCTGACTTCCTGTGTATTTTAGACCATGGTTGCCACAGACTTTTTGTGTGTCTGGACATCTTCTATCAGCCTTGTGAATTTCATCTGCCTACTCAAAAAAAAACCTCTATGGGGAGGGGTTTTTGAAAATTTCAAGGGGGCACTGTTGAGGCATTCTGCCCCACCCATGTACAAAACCCCTATAGGATGCATGTACATTTGACTCTTCACCTGTGCATCAAATTTCAAGTCGCTGTGACCTTGTTAAAACCATGAACATGCACAATGTATATTTTGGCGATGGATTCGCCGCCACGTGGACGCCATTGCAAGAAACATCATGGCGCTCCCAATGTAGCTTCATCAACTTGTTGAGCATGTTTCAGAGCAGGAATTAAGTGGATGGGGACAACTGTGTAGGGTCAGCACATGTCAGAGTAAAAGAAGTCATTTCCTGTTTCCACCGGGGAGCGCTATGAATAAAGTGCAATTATAATATATCACAGGTCAGGACGCTTATCATATCCAGAAATTTAGAAGCTGATTTGATGAAATATGTGGCAGTGAGAGCTGTTCAAAGTTTTGTGTCTGCTGAGAAACACATCACCGAACTTTGCAGCACTGCCACTGGTACGCCGTTACAGGAATCGTCACAGCGGTCGTCATGCACCTTCACCAACTTGTTGAGCATATATTAGAGCAGAAATGTAGTGAATGGGGTCAACTGTGTTGAATTGGTACTTGGGAGAGTAAGGAATGGTCATTTCCTGTTACCACCAGGGGGCACTCTGTATAAGGTGGAATATTAATATATCGGGGCATTCAGGACATCTCCTGAAAATTTCAAGCCACTAGGACAAAGTATGTTGCAATGAGAACTATTCAAAGTGATTTTGGGTGGTCACGAAAACATCAATGAGCTATGTTGTCGTACTGCTCGGGCCCTACATATATCTACTCATCACTCTACAAAAGAAAGCAATAAGGGTCATTCATAGGGCAGGGTACAGGCATCACACATATCCATTTTTCTTAGTCAAAACTACAGAAATTCAAAGATCTTGTTGAACTACAGACAGCACAAATAATATTTAAAGCGACAAATAAATCATTGCCTGAAAATATACAAAAATTATTCATTGAAAGGGTAGGGGGTTATAACTTAAGGGAAAATTAAATTTCAAAATCCAGAATACACGCACAACAAAAAGGAGCTTTTGTGTTCCTATCTGTGGAATTAAGCTATGGAACAGTTTGAATGCTGGGTTAAAAGAATGTCCAAAATAATCCAATTTAAAAAGAAGTACCAAGAAATGATTTTAAATATATACAGGAATGAAGGTGTTTGACAACACAAGGTGCTTGTTATTTATTCAATAATTTGGGTATTTATTTACCTATTTATTATTTGTTGCTCTGTTGGTGTTACCTTCAGTGTGTCTCTGTACTGTATGTATGTGCCTACATATGGGTATCTGTGAGATGAAGATTATTGATAATATATTGGAATAAATCCAGCTAAATTAATTTATTGCATAGATTATAATAACAAGGAAGCTAGATAGTTAATTTATGAATGGGGTGGGAGTAAATAAGTTTCATTTCTTCCCACTCCTTTCGGATATGAAAAATCCAATCATTATGTATTATTTTCATTTTTTATGTCTTTGTAAAGTGTTTATTTTTTATGTCTGTCTATTACTGTATTATTTTCGTTTTCTTATTTGTTTTTTTTTTTTTGTTGTTTTTTTACATGTCCGAAATAAACTGCTACTAACGAACTAACCCTCACGGACTCTGAGATCCTCTGGCACTGGCCTTTTAATAATCCCCAAAGCTCCCACCACCTACTCCCACCACCTACAAGAAGGTTCAGAAAGGGCCGGTACTGTGTGATTTGGGTGGCAAATCCCTGGACAACAACTCTAGCTATGGGGACATGGAACGTCACCTCGCGGGGGGGGGTCTGAGCTGGTGTGTCAGGTTGAGCGGTACTGGCTAGAGATATTCAGGCTCACCTCAACACACAGCCTGGGCTCTGGAACCCAACTCTTTGAGAGGGGCTGGACTCTCCTCTACTCCGGAGTTGCCCGCGGTGAGAGGCGGCTAGCTGGTGTGGGCTTGCTTATAGCTCCCCAGCTCAGCTGCCATGTTTAGTTCTCCATGCTGAACGAGAGGGTCGCCTCCCTGTGCCTTTGGGTTGGGGACAGGTCTCTCACTGTTGTTTCAGCTTACAGGCCAAACAGCAGTGCAGAGTACCCAGCCTTCTTGGAGTCCCTGGTAGGGGTGCTGGAAAGTGCTCCAACTGGGGACTCGTTCTGCTGGGGGACTTTAACGCTCACATGGGCAGCGACAGTGTTACCTGGAGAGGTGTGATTGGGAGGAACGACCTCCCCAATCTGAACCCAAGCAGTGTTTTGTTGCTGGACTTCTGTGCTAGTCACAGTTTGTCCATAACAAACACTATGTTTGAACTTAAGGGTGTCCATCAGTGCACGTACGACTTTGTGGTTGTGTCATCTGACCTTTGGCCGTATGTTTTAGACACTCGGGTGAAGAAAGGGGCTGAGCTGTCAACTGAGGGAGGGAAAGGTGGAGCGTGAGATTCATAGGCCGATCGGTCCAATGACTGCATTACTATGGCCACTGCACCAGTCCATCATGGTGAAGAAAGAGCTGAGCTGAAAGGCAAAGCTCTCAATTTACCGGTCAATCTAGGTTCCTACCCTCACCTACGGTCATGAACTCTGGGTCATGACTGAAAGAGCAAGATCTCAGATACAAGCAGCCGAAATGAGTTTCCTCTGCAGGGTGGGCGATCCCTTAGAGATAAGGTGAGGAGCTCTATTGCCTGGGAGGAGGTCGGAGTAGAGCCGTTGCTCCTCCACATCGAGAGGAGCCAGATGAGGTGGCTCAGGCATCTGTATTGGATGCCTCCTGGACGCCTCCCCAGGGAGGTGTTAGAAAATGGATGGATGGATGGATAGAACACGAACTTACGGTGAGGCATCTATGCACTATGGCCTGTCTGTGGAATAGCCTGGCGGAGGACCTGAGGGCCACAGAGAATGGTAATATTTTTAAAAGGAGGCTCAAGACCCACCTATTTAATTTGGCTTTTAACTAATGTCTCTTTTATTGTATGAAAAGTGCTTTATAAATCAAGTTTGATTTGATTTTTTCTTAGGCTAGTGTATCTGTGATCTTTTGCTGTATTTTCTTATTTATTTTATTTTAGCTAAGACATTGAGGAGAGACAGGAAAGCAGAGAGAGAGACTGGGGGAATGACATGAAGTAATGGTTGTCTCAGAATACACATGTAACCCTTTTACCATTGGCTCGTGTATTAAGAAACCCACCTTATGTTTAAGATGAAACCTTCTTCCAAAATCTCATAGTGAAAGAGACATCTCCAAAAAAAACTTTATAGGGTAATGTATGATTCTCAATTACTCTGACCTTTAAATTATATTTACTCAGCAATTTCAACAAAAGACACCATTCAATAACACAAACACAGTATCTGGTTTGTAAAATATATTGTGCATTTGTAGTAAACACACTCAAACCTTTGTTATAAATAAGTTATAATTTGATGCTATATTTAAGCTATGATTTGATACTATATGCATTATTTAGTAATGTTTCAATTGACTGTGATTTGACATCATGTATGCACTGTTCTGTTACAAATAGATGATCTGACACTGTGTGCTCTGTCCTGTGCTTGAACGCACATAACCTGATGAGTGTCCCTACGACACCAGATAGCGGTGACTCTCACCTGATAAGCAAGTACAAGATGTAACTGCAGTGTCTTCTCTCTCTGTCAGCTAGGTCTGTTGCAATAGATACACGCCTGACTCACAGCAGATTCACACACATACTTAACACATATTCTGCACACACATCATAAACCAAGAGTGGACAGCATCATCTGACTCATCATACTCTATCATAAAGTCCAACCTCTGCATCGGGCAGGACCAGCCCAAGAAGATACTGTGAATTATAAATGTGAATTGTTTTCTCAAAGCTGTGTTCGTTTTGGCTGAGATCCTGACCGAGCTCCGTCACTACGCACCCAGCGCTGCTGTACTTTACCTGTGACCTGAATAAATTCTTCATCTGGGAACTGAAGATTTCTCCGGTTTGTTCTTGGGCGTCCAATAAAAGAACCGATTCTTACACCTTCGCTTTGAAAAGGTAAAAAGAAATAAAATAAATAAAAGACCGGGGTAAATATGTTTTGTTCAGTCTTAATTGTTCAACCTGAGTGCACTCTTTGTTTCGTTGGCGCACTTCGTTGGAGCTCATGGTGGTTGCTGTAATGGCTATGGGTACCTCTCTATGTTTGTGGAAATGGCAGGACCAGGCTGCAGATGCCGAACTACTCCCCCGTTGCAGCGGCTCCCTCGTCGGCGACACTCCTCCGCGACAATCCAGCAATCCTCATCCGTGACGACCCAGCGACACTCCTCCGTGACGACCGTGCAAACACTGTCCTCCACTGTCTCCTCCCGACGTGACGACGACTGTGCAGTTAGCTTTGCACTAGCTCCTGCTAACAACCCAGCCAAACTCGCTTTGTGTCCTCCAAAAACACAAAACTCTTAGCGGCGGCGGAGAGTCCGACTCACTCTTAACATGTTGTCTAACAACAGCTCACAGTCCGTCACCAATGAAAAATCGACACTGACGCGCACACAGTCCGCTGCTATCGGCTCCACGCCATTAACACGTTGTTCCCCTTTTCTTCTTCCTTCCCGATCTACCGGAAGTGTAAAAAACTGTGAGGTCATGAACTCACGCACGTAATACGTCCAACATAAGAATTACTTTTTAACGTTTTTTTTTTAAGGCACCCCATACAATGATATTTTAAACTCACTCATTTTAAGCATAACTTATTTGTACATTTTAATACCTTAATTATATCAAATAATTATTTATGTAAATTCTAACTTCACCATGAACTGGCATTTTATATGTAACTTATTCCATGAAATAAATACAACTGATATTTATCAGAGTATTACACACAATATAGGATGTGCTCTGACCCCTCAACCATAAGCACAACCTCTTGTTTTTTAAGCATATTTCTCTTTTCAACAACTTCCTTCTGTAGAAGTAACTATTGCAACTATTTGCACAGAGAAAAACATAAAATCTAACAAAAATCTAGTTTTAGTAGTAACAGTGTAACCCATGTTGAAGAATATTAGATCAAATGATTGCTATGGTGGTACGATTTTAATGTAATTTAAAAATATAGTGAGTCAACAGAAAAAGCAGGTCTGATTATATACACCCATGAGTAGAGGGCAGTGAGAAACTTACACAGCTGATCAGTGGTTAGAGGCATTGTGGTCAAACAAAATGCAAATGATAAATGAAATTAACAGCCGACCCAGACTCTTCTCCATTCTTGTCAGTGTCTAAATCCAAATGGCCTCATGAACAATACTCCCACTGTTTTCAAAAACAAGAAGAGATTTTAAAAGGAAACATTTAGCTAAATCCATGTTAGACAAAGCAATACCCATGTGACATAAACCTAGTTAGGCAAATGACTGTGATGCCACTGGATGTGTACTCAGATGTACAGTGTGTGTTCCATGAGGCATGTGGGATCACTGCATTTATCATGTTCATCCTCAGCTCACACACTGCACCCCTGCATCCTCACTGTGTTGGCAGTTGTGTTGATCAATTCCAGTGCTTGGGCAGTCAAAGATGTCAGACTCTAAACCTGTGCATCGAAGATCATCCAGCCAGATTTTACCAGAGCCTGCAGAAGAATGAATAAACAGTTTATTTAGTTGGTATTGTCAAGGCCATATGGTTGTCGTTGCTTTGTGTAACCTAACACAGAGACAAATGCTGAAACAGTGTCAGGGAGAAGCCTGTGTTGGTTGAGTGAAAAACCTCATTGCTTAAATACTTTGGTTATGTTCACATGTTAACATTATGTATGTTAATATCATATCATATCAGAGGTGTCAACAGGTAGATCCCAGTCCCAGTGTCACCCCTCACAGACTCACAGACTTCAACACCCTGGTAAGTCAGTCAGTGCTCAGGACTGGTCCACTATCAAACCATCAAGGACATTTTGTGATGTTATGAACACTTCTTGTAAGGCCCAGTTCCATTCTGCCCCTAAAGACTCAAGCCTTGAACCCTCACTGACTTAACTGACATCAGCTGTAAGTGATTGTTAGAGTCTGAAAGGGCTCCAGATGCTAAAAACAGGACTGGGACAGCACTTACCCCCTTTCAAGTTACAATGTTGTTGACTCTGTCCAGTCTGAGACTGATAATTAATGTGAATGCTGGAAGTATCTTTATACTTAAGGTATCTTTATAACTGTAATTTCCCAGTTTGGGATCAATAAAGTATATCTATATATCTATATCTATCTATCTATCTATCTATCTATGTATCTTTCTATCTTTCTGTCTATCTATCTATCTATCTAAATGGAAGCATCTTTATACTTAAGGCCCCCACATAGTCGGGCGTATTGTGAGCGGACTGTACCGGAGAGGACTCTGCGGATGTCCACGCAAAGCTCACTTTTTATGACTGCGCAGATCTGGGTACCCTCCTCAACCATGGATGACTCCATGACAGAAAGCACACAAGGATTGTGGGGAATTTAGGGCATTGCCACGAGAAATGTAGGAAAGAGGTAAGAGGTGGTACGCTTGACTATCAAACCTCAAATGACCGCAGACATTGGGCACGGAGTCTGCTCCGCGTACAGTCCGCTCACGGTACACCTGACAATGTGGAGGCCTTTATTCTTAGTCTTCTTCCCTTTTTCGGTCTGTAACGACTTCTACTACTACTACTACTACTTTCTACAACAATTCATATATCAAAACGTTTGGCTTCTTCTGGAGATTATTGGATGTATACAACTTTTTCATACTATTCATACTTTCCAAAATATTCACGTGTTTCTGAATTTTTTTCTCATTAGAAAATTAATGGAAACAGTCTTCAAACTCTTCGATCGATTCAAATTGCATTCATCTTATTGATATCTTCAACAGTTTCTGATTTATGACAGTTTAAAAATCATTCAAATTTTTGACAAAATTCAACTTTATAATGGGGTGTATTGTGCAGAAGGTTCCGGGCTGGAGTGGGTGACATCATCAGCTAGAGTGGGAGAGAGTCTAAAAATCATCTGAAACTTTTCTCTCTAACTTTTCTCTAAAATTACACTGTACATACAATGTTTCCTGTTTCTAACTCGCAACAATATCAACAATTTTTACTCTAGAAACACTTAATGGGGCAATGTTTCGGTCACAGACAGGCATTGATGCCTTGAGAAAGGCCTGTGACCGAAACATCGGCCCATTAAATGTTTTCAAGTGAGAACAAAGTGTGCGGGAGTTTCTCTACATTTCTCTCATTATTTTCATTGTCTCATTAATCAACATGTCACTGATTTTATACATGAGAGGGGAATTTTTAAACATCTCCAACAATTTATTTCTCCTACTTACATTTCAGTTTGTTCTCCTGATGGAGATTTCAGGATTTCAGTCATGTCCTGACTTTTGGCTTTTCCATTTTTTCAAACCTGACATCTTACTTTGAAGGATTTAAATTTGTCTCATTATTTCAAACAATTCAGCCCATTCCTCAACCATTTTAAGAGTTTCACATTTTTATTTATATATGTAGCCTATATATTTTTCCACACATTATTTTACACTTATCCTTAACAATTCAGGTATTTTTCAAACTTTTTATGTCATTCAGTCTCCTGCTTACTACTAGGTACTTACTTACTACTACTTCATATATTGCCTCATCTTTATTAATATTTGTTAAACAATGTTTTCAAGATGTCAATTTATTATATATATTTATTAGGCCTGTCATGGTTAACACATTAATTGTGATGCAATTAATTAAAATATATAAAAAATAACATATATATTTTTTTAATCACAGCCCATTTTGTCCTCTACTTTCCCACACTCCAGTCCAGAAGGTGGCAGTAAAGCACCATCAAGTTGGACCACACAGACAGGTGTGCATGTGTGTGGTTGAGTTACTATGGTTACCACGATGCCCCCCCCAGTTATTTCCTCGGAGACATGAAACTCCTGGGCTGAAAAGGCGTCCCACTCCGGCCCTGCACATGTCCCACCAATGATCGTGCATTTGTAGAACATTGTTGTTTGTCATCATGGTCACGTTGACATAGAGCTACTGCTTCAAGAAGACTAGTCTTTTTTAATTGCCCGTTCATTCAGCTTGGGCGGGGACGGTGTGACATCTTGTAATGTTACAGAAAACCTGCATATGTTTTTGCTACTGTTCCTACACTAGAGAACTTGTTATTCTTGTCACCAAACAGGGCTGCTCTCTCTATGACATCTTCACACAGGTTGATTTTTAAATACCACTGGTACTTTGGATGTTGCTTATGCTTTTCATTCATATTGCTGTTATTTTAAGAAAAAAATGCAATTAATCGCGATTAACTCAAAAAATTAAAAAAAATTTAATCACTAGACAGCATTTGAGTAGGCTAGACAAAAATGTTTCATTTTTTCATACTATTCTTCAACGATTCCAACTTCTACAGTTGCTTCAGCAGTTTCTTCCGCTAATTCAGCATTGCTTGCTTTCAGCATTCACATGCATTTTCTTCAGGAAATCTAGTTTGCCGTTAACTCTCAGCACGCACAAGGTGTGTGAGGGATAGACTCAAAACAACTGTTCTTTGATCAGATCTGACGACGTTAATACGTCTAGTAAACTTCTTTTTTCTGCTCAATCCATTATTTGTTTATTTACCTTTTTTTCCCTGACGTGTTCTGATATGTATACACACACACACACAAACACACACACACACACACACATATATATATATATGTGTGTGTGTGTGTGTATATATATATATACATATATAAACTGGCACCTCTCCTGTATATATATGTATATATATGTATATGTGTGTATATGTATATATATATATATATATATATATACACACACATATATAAAGCCGTATGTATATAAGTAACCTACAGGTGCATGTATGAGACACGTTTGCCTATGCCAATCAAATTGCAAAGCATTTTAGCTGTAAATAAATACAACATATAGACTAGGCCAACACATTGCTTGCATTGAATTAAAATATTCTACGGAACTGAATGTATGATACAATATTTTCTAAACTATGCTCATAAGGTATAATACAATCAATTTTGGAACTCTTGTTATATATGTGTAATTTCAGCAAATCAAAACAAGATTTGCAAGTGTTCTTGAATGTGAAGACGCTGTTCTGGCTACTGTGACTCCATCGAAGTTCAGGCTAAGTTGGCTGTGCAGCCAGGAAAGACCAGGAAAAGGCATCTCTGATAGCAGAGTGTCAAAAACACATCTTCGAGCAGGAGCTTGAAGATGATGAGGACACCTTCACTGCTGAAACTTAAGAACCTGATTACCTGAAATCAGGAGCAACACATACAGACACTCTGAATCATAGGTAGGGAAAGATACTGAAGCACACAGTCAATTTCAGCAATTTATTGAGGTGCGTGGAGGCTCTCCTTCTTTGTTCATTTGACACTTTGAATCATTTTCTAATTATAAAGAAAATAGAATTAGAAAATGAATATAATTAAAATAGGAACGGGCTATCAGATGACAAGTTTGAGATGCTTCTCCTCTTAAGGTCCTGCTGCAATCCAGAAAGCTCTCTTTTTGTGTGTGTGTGTGTGTGTGTGCCCTCTGCTGGACTTAAGTCTAAGACTAGACTAGTCTAAGTCTAGACTAAAAAAGATTCAAAGAAAGACCTGAAAAGCACAACACTCTCACTTGAGGGCATTGGGGTATGTAATGTCAGAACAGAAACTTTAGGTGTGACATGTATGTCATTGGCAAAAGATAAGCTAGTCTAGGTGTATCTTGTTGACCTATTTATGGTTGGACACGTTTTCTTAAGCATTGTACATCCTGACATTGTTGCATTACTGGAAAACATGCAAAGGTGTCTGTATGTATCTTATGAGGCCTTGTACTCTGCCAAAATAAAAAATGATTAAGGGTTACAATGATAGTTGAAATTTGAGTCTTGTTTCACCCTTTGCTACAGCAACACTAAATTATTTGTACATTAATAAGGGTTATTGAATCCAAAAAAGTAATGCAAAAGTGACTTTCCCCAGTAACTAGTTACTTTTTATAATGCAGTAACACAGTATCTTTTTGTTAACCCTAACCGTAACTTGCCCAACACTCATTTTGAAGTGAGCTAAAATTATTCCAAAGTATTCAGGGTACATTACTTTACTTGAGTAATCCATGGAAATGCATTACAGATTACATTTTAGGACATGTAATCAGTAATCTGTAGGGGAATACACCTTAAAAGTAACCCTCCCAACACTGTCTAAATATAATGAATTGCCTCTAACATATGTCTTTTCATATTTCTTCTGACAGAGAAGTTCTGGGACAGAAAACACTCTCTCCTCCTGGTATGATGCATACAGTGTTTGATAGAATGCTGTGAATGATTCATTCATGTAACTCATGTCTATCACCATATCCCCTTCCCCATTTTCCAAGTGCTTAATTATATTGTTGTTTTGCTGTCTGAGCTAAAGATTGCCCACAGTGAGTTCTAATTGTGAGGGTTTATAGATTATTCAGTATTAGAGAATGGTATGGGGCAGAGAACATGACTGGTGGGTGCAGTGCACTTCTTACCTGGGGAGACAGAGATAATGGAAGAGGCAGACATATAGCCCAGCATCCTACAGATTACATTGGCATCCATAAGGTCAAAGCTGTCATCACAGACGGTGCCCCAGATCCCACTGTACAGGACCTCAACTCGTCCTCGTGACGGCCCTGGCACAAGTCGCACATGCGCTGTGACAACAGAGATCCCCGTGTTAATGACAGAAGAAATCCATGTTGCAGTCATACTAGTGGCATATTTGTTTTTGAACTTTTATTCATTTTAACCCTCCTATTATCTTTGGGGTCAATTTGACCCCATTTAATGTTTAATGTCTCTAATTAAGTGATTGGCATCATTTTTTTGCTTCATATGTGATGATTTTTCCTAATTTAATGGGGAGAACTGGGCAAACATAAAATTAACATGATGATATTTTTCAAATGTCCTATACAATGCTGTATGCATGGGTGTTCCTTGGGGTCAGTTTGACCCCAGGTTGATTAGCTGCATAAAACATAGAAGAAATAACAACATTTTACACACATTTGATTTGGTTATTTTAGATGATATTGAGGTCACTGTAACATGTAACTTTATAGTCTTCAAAAAGCTTTAGGGCCCTAAAATAAAAGAGCCATAAATGTAGAAGTGCAAGAACCACTGATAACATCATTCTCGCATGAACTGACATTTCAAATGCTGTGGGGATGGGAAAATATGGTTCTTCTGAAGATATTGGTACTTTACACAACATAGGAGTGGGGCAAACACATAAAACCATGCACAGCAGCCTTCTAAACCATTTCTCTTGGTGTGCTCTCTCTCAACTGAAATGACCTCGAGTAAAGTGTTTTCGTATCTTTTTTGACCATGAAAGTGAAATAGAGCTGAAAGTGTCTGGGACTGATGATGATGCTGAGGAGGACCCTGATTATGAGGCATTCTCCTCTGATGAGAATAAGACCCTGTGATGGAAAATTCAGATATATACTGATGTTTTACTTGTGAGTTTCATATGTATAATGTTGTTTGTACGAGCATGAGTGTGTCTGGTAATTTCAGTATGCAATTAATGGCATAAATGTCAGCAGTGTGATGTGGGACAGATACCTAATGGAAGATAGGTTGGAGATCATGATTAAGGGCCTTGTAAAAATAGAATGTCCTCATAAAAGCGTAGGAATGCAAATTGTTGTTGTTGACTTTGGTTTGAAGCAGATTGGCCAGCCTTTAGGAGCTGGATGAGAGAGGCAAAGCATAGGCAGGACCCCGAGGAGTTCCTGGCGCAGTGTCTGAAGCTGGATTCGGACCTTGACTCTGCTCCACCCCATCAACCACAACATCAGTTTCCAGTGAGCCCGAGCGCCAGCGTTCCAGAAGAAGAACAACTGCCTCCACCATATTGTGATCCCCCTGAAATGGGCGCAGATCAGGATGGACAGCTGATGCTGCTGATTGAGCAGTACAGACCAACTGTTGATGAATTGGGACTGATGCTATTACTGCACATGAAAAATGATTGGCAAAATTTCTGGTGTGCTCCCACCACATGTGAATGCCAGACTGGTTCATTATGACTTTGATAGTGTCACAAATATGGATTACAAGGCCATCACCCAACAGTTGCTGGCAAAGTTAAAGGCGAAATTTCCTGTCGCCCTGGACTGGGACAATCTTATGAGAGTCACACAGGAAGCAGTTGAGTCTGTCTCTGCATGTCTACACTGCCTGAGATAAGCAGCGATGGAGTATGGTGGAGGCTGAAGCTGAAGGGAGACGTGATGTAAAACACACAACCCTACTGCACTTTCTTTTTATGAATGGACTCAAACCAGAGGTCGCTGACTTTGTGCAGCAAGGTTTCCTGGCATGGACACCAGCTGATCTCAGTGACATTGAGTGTCACGCTGCAGGTGCAGAGGTTGAACTTCAGTGACAAAAAGAAGAGGAAGCAATGAAAAAGCTGGAGAAAAATGAGCGTCTTGTTACTAAGCTGCAGCTGGCCCAACTCAAGGAACAAATTGGATGACTACACTGCCTGGCCTGAAAAAAAACACTACCAACACTTCAGACACATGAGAACACACACACACATAAACATAAACATAAACACACACACCACACACACACACTGACATCTCATGCTTAAACTGCACAGCACACATACCCACTGTGACACACACTGATTGTGAAAAGCCCTGGTGTTGTGCAGAGCAGGTAGAGCAGCTAGTTTGGTTGTATGGGATGATGTGTGATTTGTGCTACAAACACTTGCAAATGGATTTCATTGAACTAACACCAAGCAAAGGGAAAAGTTCGTTTTGGTCATTGTGTGCATGTTTTAAAATAGGTTGAAGCTTTTCCCACAGCTAAACAGGATGCAGCGGCAGTGGCGAAAGCTTTGATGACTGAGAGCTACGTGGATACACGCTAGTCACTGCAGACAGGTTCCGGATCCAGGTACACATCATGATGCTGATCGAGAGGCCAAGGCTGTGGCATCCCCTTAGGAGGCTGGGATACGGCCTAAGGGTGGCAGCTGGGCTCCTACTGATCATCTCCATCAGGGTGGGGCTGTCACTGCTGCTGCTGAAGGAGATCCTCAGTGGAAATCTGAGCAAAAGCAGCATGATTGATCCACCCCACCAGGTGGAGGACATCACATCACACCCACTTCACTGTTTGATGAGGAGGCACGTGTTTCACTGGATAAAGAGATCTGCTGGTAGCACCACATCTATGCTGGAGAACAATGTCTGGTGCAACACTGTGATGGAGGGGATGATGTTGTCCACACAGAAGTTTATATAAGATGATACAGTATCCACTTGCTCCTCTATGTCATTGGAGGTGGTTAGGAGGTTATTCCAGTCTGTGGATTCAAAGCATCCTTGCAGCGCTTGGATGCTGTCGCTAGTCCACTGCTTGATGTTTTTAATAACTTTCTTTACCCTCCTTATGACAGGTGTGTAAACTGGAGCAAGTAGGATGGTGTAGTGGTCAGCAGTGCCAAGAGGGGGGAGGGCAATGGACCTATAAGCATCTGGGACAGAACCATAGCATTTATCCAATGTTCTCCCCTGGCGAGTGGTGCATGTGACGTACTGCTGGAAGCCTTTGAATGATTTATCAGGAGAGCAGTGGTTAAAATCACCCAGGATGAATTTTGGGGAGTCTGGTGAGACGTGCTCCAGTCTGTTTAGTGATGTGTTCAGTGGCAGTAGCTGCGTTAGCTCTGGGGTGGATGTAAACCAGGATGATAAAAAGTTGAGGAAACTCTCTGGGGAGATAAAAGGGTCGCAGGGAGACAGCCAGGAGCTCGATGTCGGGGGTGCACAGTTTCTCTCTCACTACGACAGTGGAGCACCAGCGTGTGTTTACATAGAGACACGCCGCCGCCATGTTGTTTGCCGGTGTGCTCACTGTCCCATTCAAGTCTGAGAGGGGGGGCGAAGCCATCAATGTGCCGTGTACTATCATCATCGTTCTTATTTAACCACGTTTCGGTGAAAGCAAGAATAGAGGCAGTTCTATATTCATGCATGTGGTTAACGTTGGCTTGTAACTCGTCCGTTTTGTTGCGGAGGGAGCGCACATGAGCCAGGATGATAGGCGGGAGCGGCCGTTGTTTACATGTCTCCCGTTTAAGTCTCGCTTTAATTCCACCTTTTTTCTTGCCCCTTCGAGTTACGTGTTTTTATTGTGAGCGTGGTTTCCTGTGCTGGATGAATTCTTTCGGAGTATTTCTTTGGGAAAAGTGTCTGTGGTGGGGTGGGGTAGGAGTCCGAGCTGCAGCAGGAAGTCTCCTGGGTAGGTGATTTTACCGTCGGGAATATTGTTTCTATATGCGGCGACAAACTCACAGATAATCCACGTATGGAGAGGAGTCCATAAAAGTAATCGGATATCCATGCTGGGAAAAAGTTAGTCCGAGGAAGGGTGAGAAAAGGGCTTGTAGGTTTGTAGGTTCAGGTCCGCCAGGTAACCACAGGTAACAATGGATGGCTGCTCGTGAATGAATGGAAGAAAAAACGTCTCTGATCCGTCAGCCAGATAGTGATTAAAAACAAAACAAAGACGCAGTGCAAAATAAACTCAAAAAAGACACACGGACACAGCGCGAGAACAAAGAGAATGTGAAAATTAACAAAAAAAAAAAAAAAACGAGAAATAGCTGCTCTGCGAGCTGACCGGTCGACCGCACGAGCAGCGACCCGGAACCGGATGCCTATGGACTTGGACTCTTGGATGGCTGTGGACTCTTTGAGCGGATGGAAAGCAACACTGACTCGGTTGTTTGCCCCTATCTTCATGTTACTGCCGGTGCTAGGCATTGTTGTTTATTGTGTCATTCCCTGCGTGAGATCTTTGATTTCTTCCATGGTATCCTCTGCTGTAGGCCACTACGTGCAGATGGAGCCATGGACTCCTCCACATGATTTGCAGGACTTACTCCTGCCTTGAAAGATTTTTTTAATTTCTGATTTTACTTGTTTTATTCACAGTGTTTTGATCATTAGATTTTATTTAGTCTGATTTCATTTAACAGTTAACTAATTTCATTTTAATTATCATTTTTCCATTGAATCACTTATGTTTTACTTGTAGCGAGTTTCACATGTTGTATAACCTTGTTTGTATGAGTATGAGTGTGTCTGGTAATTTTGGTATGCAGTTTATGACATTAACAGCAACACGACAGTGGTGTGACGGGGGACAGATACCTAATGGAAGATAGGTTGGAGGTCATGAGTAAGGGCCTTGTAAAAATAGAATGTCTTTGTAAACCCATAGGAATGCAAATTGGTGTGTCTTTGTAGTGATGTCACCATCTGTGTGCCACATATCTAGACTATTGACAGAAGCACTATAAGACTGGCAGAGTGAAGGACATCCTCACTCACTGACTGTTCATGCAGTTGCATGTGTGTGATTCCATTCATGAATGCTTATTAAATCTCAAGAAAGACAGCTGACGTGTTGGCCCAGTGTTGGCCCTCTTGTGTCTCTCAACTATCTCTTTCCAATTTCGGGTCAATTTATGTGATTTTTTTGTGATCTGCATATATCTCCCCTATTTTTATTATTGAAAGGGTGTTTAAGGTAGTAAACAAACAAACAAAAAGTTCCTGACACATAAACTTGGGTAACAAGTTTGCTGGGGTCAAATTGACCCCAAGGATAAGGTGTTACGTAAATCTGTGGGTAACAGGAGGGTTAAGCCTGCAATGATGCTTGATGTATTACTTATGCAAGATCTGACCTTTAGACTGACCTTTTTGTTTCATGGCCTGACCCATGGTTTGAATTAGCCAGAAATGAATCAGCTTGCAGTCCAAATCACTGAGGTGGTGCCATCGTGTTATAATTTGATCATATTTATTATGTCAATATAGTGTATTTGGGAATTTCTGGAGAATTTGTTATTATTTTTATTATTATTATTGATTTTTGATTAACGTTTAATAAATTAACATTTAATTTACCATTTGCAAGTGCAGTTGTCCATTATTAAACATTTGAAAAATATCCCTTTAACTTACAAATGAAAATTATGACTAATTTGCAATTAATCATGATTAACTAGTGACACTTGTGCAATTAAACATTTTAATTGAATGACAGCCCTAATTTTAACATTACTTCTAGTGATGTGATCAAGATACTAACAACAGTATTTAGCTTTAGACAGTGGCAGTAGGAAATTTCAGTTGTTCATTAATCTTATTGTCTTTGCTGTGGGTCACTACTGTGCAGACTTACAACTTGTTGTATCTCCTTTCTCTCCCTTTTGTCCTTTGAGAGCTGATGGTCCTCGTGGACCTGTGGAGGAAAGCATGAGTGTGTCATATTGATCACATCACTGTTGTTTTAACTTTAAACTATGTACAAAAAACTGACAACTTCAGAACAGAGGGAGCTGTGACAAGTCATCAGCAGGTAAGGGAAGAGACAGCATACATTGTACACTGGATGGAGCTGCTCTCATCTGTAGTAATCTGACTGACTTTTTTAGAAAGTAAACACCATGACAACTCAGAGTTGAGACTCACAGCCTTACATGCCATTAATCACTGAGAAACTGTGTTTCACACACAACTATACTTGCTCAAAGAAAGACTGAATGTGGATTGTCAAATATCAGATCTCTACTCTAAATCCCCATTGGTCAACAAAATGATGACTGATCATCAATGTAATGACTGATTGATCTACTGGTTGCAGCAGGAGGAATATGTTGGTCTAAATCACAGCTTAGATTGGGCCCAAAAATTCCAGCATGACATACTTTGTGCACATTCTCTTCCAGCCCATCCTTGTCCTGTCATATTAACTGTATTTATGGGCCAAAGCCTGACTCCACAATCTTCTGTCACTTAGTTATCTTATCAAAGCTTTAAGCTACAATTGCAGCTTGACACAAATGATACCCAGCTGTACTTACTTATGGAGCCACATGAGACTAACCAGATGGTCAAACTTCAGGTGTGTCTTACAGACATACTGGATGGTCAGCATTTGTGTCTTATCTTATTTTATTCTAAATTAATCATTACCTTTACAAAATATGTGTATAAAACAAATCAACTCTGAACTCAAACATTATTCACGTCATTTATCACGGCATGAGCTGATGATGAGGAATCAAGAGGAAGCATTGGAATACTTGTATGTAACAGTGCAGATGTAACACAGCTCACCTGGAGGTCCTGTTGTACCAACATTTCCCTTGTCTCCTTTGCCTCCTTTGGGGCCAGGGACTCCAGGAACTCCAGGTGATCCTGTGCACAACAAATAAACAAAAAGACCTGAGGTATCCCAAACACAAGTTGTACCTACAGATCAACACAGAGAGACAGCTTTACACCCCTGCACAGCCTTTCACATTCTCAAGTACCTGCTCGGCCAGAATTTCCCATATCACCTTTGTCTCCTTGGGGGCCTGTAATCAAAGGGGACAACAGTCAGCAGTAAAACATTATGGCCTGAGCCCTTTTCTGATATAGCAGATTAGAATCTACTTCTTTACAATGTCAAAAGTAAACCACATGTGGCCACTGGATAGGGAAAATGAGACATGAAAACAGCTTCTCATTATGTTCTTGTCTCGTGTTCTTATTACAGAGTACTATTCTTATTTTTCATTAGATAGCTATGCACTGAAAGACCCTTACCTGGGCCTCCAGGCTCTCCTTTCTCTCCCTTTGCATTTGGTCCTTGATTCCCTGGGATACCAGATGGACCTGCACACAAGCACAGACACAGACACACACACACAGACACACACACACACACACACAGGTACATCGACTGGCAATATTATAAAAGAGTGGTTTAAGAAGGCACAAACTGTTGCTGTAAAACTTCCCATATATAATCTTTATAAACGCATGTATATGATGAAAAACATCTGCTGAAGAACAGATACCAGCTTATTAAACTTTTATACTGGACATTAAACTGGAATGTGACACAGCTATGCATGTATATTTAATGTAATGCCAAGGTTACCCAAAACTCTAACATGATGGAGCTAACATGATGGTAACCCTAACCCTAACCCTAAGCCAACAATTAGTGCTGAATAAACAGAAAGCTGACTAATGATGTGATGGAGTGAAGTTTTTTTGGTTTGTTTGTTTTTTTTGTTTTGAAATCTAATAGATTTTGAATTATGAATTATATGGAAGAGTGAGAGACAGTCTAAAGGGTTCATTCTCTGGAGACCATGGTTGTCTGTACAAGATTTCATGATATCCATCCAATATTTGTGGAGATCAGAACCATGATGGGAGGGCCCAATCATGAGCTGTTTCAGCCAAAGATTTCTGATGTCATGGCAGTTTAACAAATCTGGAAGCTTACCAGAGGGTCCAGGAGGTCCAGGTTGGCCTGAAACAGGGAAGCAGTTTTGAGGTTGAGCTAAAAGATGACTGCAGTGACTCCAGCTTTGTCTGAGTGCTACAGTTTGTTCTTCTTTCTCTTTGTCAGTTCTGAAGAAGGTCCACAGCAGCATTTTGACATTTTTTACTATGTAGGAGCTTCAATATGTCATTTATCCTCCATGGAAGAACAGATTTGAAAATCGTATAAAAACAAGTACACGATATAAAGAATCCTAATGAAACCCACCAACCTGGTTCTCCATGTTGTCCACTCATTCCCATGTCACCTTTTGGTCCTGGAACACCACTGTCCCCTAGAGAAAATTACTATGGAATTATATATGTATTTCTGGTATGTAGAATCATTCTCACTTAGTTTAGGAACATGCTTGGACTACATATTAGAAGTACATGACTAATCCATGTATCTTAATAACAATCACCTCGTAAATCCAGCTCAAATTAACAAAAGTGTGAAATTCCATGAGACCTTAAAATCAGGCTTGAAGTGACAGGTGTATCTTGAGAATGGGTCAAAGGTCAACTAGACACCCCAAGTTATGTTTAAATTCATGAGCACCCAGTTATTACTACAATATAACATGAGAACTCATGGATCTAAGCTACACACCTGTAAGATTTGGTGACTGTATCCTACAGGTCATGACATTATCATGGTGTCATGTTCCCACAGACAGACACACAGACCATTGCAGCCACATGCTGGTAATAAAGTGGAGTTTTCCCTCTTCTGATGGTAACCGGTTGATTACAGGTGAGGGGCAGTTTAGTCACCATGTTTCAGGTAACTTGCCCCTTTTCCATGGGTGTTTCCTGGTGGTCTCATTGTCTTCCCCAGCCTGAAGTTTTCCTCTCGTTCCCCATTACCTTGTGTGTATATATAGTCTGTGCTTCCCTTTGTTCTGTGCCAGTTTTTTGTCATAGTAGTTTTTTCCCTGTCACCATTTCCATTTTCCAGAGCGTTTTTGTTGTTGTTGTTTCTCAGCTGTATTAGTGTTTTCCTTAAGACTAATTTTCCTTTTGTATTCTATCAAAAGATTGTTTTTTCAGAACTTTGTTTACTGAATTGTGCATTTGGGTTCAAGTCCTAGTTTCCATTGTGACAGATAATGATAATGTTTTTGGAATTGAGACAATCAGTAGTAATAACATGAAGTAGCCTACTGTATATTTAAACAGTGTTTTCAGTATGCAGTGTTTATCATGTCATGTGATTTATTCCCCCTCAAATGCTCATTATTCATTCACTTGTTCCTATAGTCTTGTTTCCTTACTTAGGCCTACATTATGTGCCACTATCAGTCAGTAGCAATTTCTTTAGTACCCTATGATTCATTGCACCTGAAGAATAATAACTGTCATTTTCCTGTGACTGTTGAGTTTTTTGTACAGACAGATGTCTAAAATTTTACACCCAAGGGCTGTATTAAGAAGGAGGCTCAACATCCCCAGGCTCTGTGTTCATGATCCAGCTCAACAAAACCTAAAGCCCTAGCCAGAGTTAACTGGTATCACAGTGGTTGTCAACTTGATTTGTTAAGTCTGGCTCTCAGCTTTGTGCTTTGCACGTGTTGACATCAAAGGGGGCGTTTGGCATCATATAAGTCTACTTTTGCATTCATTTCAGCCAAGAGGAGCATGTTGTTTTAAAGCTGGGGTTGGTAATCTTGGAGAGCTTGCAAGAGAGCTAGCAAGATTTGAAAGTTCCACCCCCCTCCTCCCCCTCCCGTCAGTGTGTTCGTCCAAGCCACGCCCCCACAAACTGGAACGCACCGCACAAAAATGAGAAGCGGCAGGAGGAGTACTATATATATATATACTATAATCTATTCAATACTAGCGTCACCGACCCGTTTTAAACCCACAGAGAAGCTAATATTAGCATTAGGCTAATACAAGCTACAAAAGTAGCATCACTTTTCAGGCCCTTCAAATCCCTCAGTTGTCTCCACCGCTCAAAAGCAACACCGATGTTTACTCTGGTTTGACCTCTGGCTTTATCCAGAGCCTTTTTGTTAGCAGCCTTTTCAGCCTCCAGCTTTCTCTTCCTTGCCTTTTTCTCGGGGCGAGCCGTTACAGGTAACGCTGAAAGTAGTAACTGGGGCTGCGTTTTCTCAGACATTGCTCATAAATGAGCATGAAATCTGTTCTGCTGTAACTCTGTACGCTGATTTCTTCCGGCAACAGCAACACGTGAAGATTGTGCACACGCGTAGGAGGCAGGGATAGAGGGGGGCGGATACAGAACTAGACATTAAGGCATCTGATTGGTTTTTGCTCTTCGCACCAAGGAGCTTGGATTCAGAGTCAGAGTTTTTTCAGTCCTGCAGCTGCCACAGAGGACTGATCATTTTCGTTCCTTTTTCTGAATACATAATGTATTGATTACTCAGAAGGTCGAAGGACCATTTCACCCAGTATAACAAAAAGTGTTTCTGAACAGGATTACCAACCCCAGCTTTAATGGAGAGCTATGAGCAACATACATAAAAAAAATGATCACAGCCAAAAGCAACACTGCTGCTGCAAATATGGTAAAGGAGAGGCTGGTTTTTAATGTGCAACTTTTTTTATATTTTAAAGGTTTTATATTAACCTTTATCCATTTAAACAAAATTAACAAGAACAACAACTGTCATTTTAAAATGGTGTTCTATTGTTTTCATATATTTTACTTATCTCAATTATAGAATGCAAGTGTGTGTTTTATTTAAAGTGATGCTGGGTGTGCAGATGAATATACAGTGAGTGTTTTTTAGGTACTGTACAAGCCAATCTCACATTGTCTCTCTACAATGACAACAAAGACCTTTTTAACTGTGAAAATAGGTTAGACCCATTCAAGATTTGTGTTTGGGCAAAACTGCCCTGTGCTAGACAAACACTGAAACTGCTTGATTGCCAAATGTGAAAAGCGAAATAATTAACTTAATTTACTGATTATATGTGATCAATAAGTAGACAAGTAGACCAACACCAACTGAGTGCATGTAGGCTCCTGTAGCACTGTGCACACAGCTTATCCTACTATGACCACACAACTTCTTTCAGTGGCCTGCTGACGCTTGGCTCAACAACTGAGCAGAGCAGTTCATTGGGAAATGTCAGTGCATGCAGTCTCAAAAAACCCTCTCCCTTAGTAGTGATGCTGGATTCTGATCCCAGCTCCACTGGGCTTTCAAAGGAAAGGTGATGCCATCTCCCAAGGAGTTAAATGGTGAAATAGTGGTGCTTTTGTATCCAATTTCAAGTGAAAACTCTGAACATAACCTGGCCGGGACTAGGATATGAGCTAAGCATAAGTTAACATGGTGATCTAGCAGGGTTAAAATGGAACGACCTTTGTGATACAGGAAAGCCTGGCTTTGGACTCAACATAGCTTGTAGTACACCCCTCCAGTCTTTGCTTGCTGTTGTGAGTAGTGTGCAAAACTACAAGGGACAGGAGTCTAGCATACTCACTGTTTGCTATTAGTCTGGAGCAAAGTGTTAACCATTAGTTGACCATTTGTTGGCTTGATAGAAGCCATTTACCTTGGGGTGAGAGTAATGCATGTAATGAATGCATGTAAATTCCAGCCTTTATTTAGATTTCAAACAGGAAATGTCACCACATAAACTACATTGAAAGGATATGTGAAATTAGTTAGGACTGAAGCCATTAACCAGGATGCATCAGCCCTCTGATGAAGTCTGAGCCATGGTTCCCAGCTGGAAAGCAGTTCCTTTGGGGTTGGGGGACAGTTGTTGCCTCAGGTTAAGTAGTTCAAGTATCGCAGGGTCTTGTTCACAAGGGTAAAATGGAGTGGGACACTGAGGGACAAATCATGTCTGGTTCAGCAGTAATGCAGATATTGTACCAGACCATTGTGATGAAGAGGGAGCTAACACGGAAAACAAAGCTCTTGATTCACCAATTGATTTTTTTCTCCAATCCTCAAATATGATCATGAACTTTGGGTGATGACAAAAAGAATGAGATGGTGGGTGGAAGTGACAGGGATGCTGTCAGGTCTTGGTCTTGAGGTATTCTGCCTCTAGTGGGTGCTACATACAGAATGCAGTCAGTTCTCCCTCAAAATCAACTGCAATTATTCATAAAAAGGTTGGTTCATTTGATTTAGGAATATTATTCTATTTATGAATAAAAAAATGTGTATAAATTCTTTATAGGGTTATAGATTCCAAACTTCTATAAATCATGGGATGATCACAGATGGTGGCCAGGTGTGCAGGGGTAGAGCATATCAGAAATATGCAGAAGTGCAGGCTGTGACTTAGTTGTGAGGAGCACAATCTCAAGGTGGCGTTGAACAGGAAGCTAATGCAGCTGCTTCCTGGCCTCTGAGCACTAAATGTGAGGTGAGGGAGCAGTGAAGGGTGACTCACCTTTAAGGCCCTTCTCTCCTGGTGGCCCAGTATGTCCATCTCTGCCCGGAGGACCAGGAGGTCCTAAGGAAACACATAGTTAAGATTATGCACATAAATATATATACAATTTGAAGAACAACTGGAGCAGTTATTGGGATAATAATAATAATAATAATAATACAGGGTCTCTGCAGGTTTCAACAAGTCAAATTTAAGACTTTTTAAGACCATAATGAATACAATTTAAGACCCATCTCACATCGATACTGGCAAAAAAGTACAAAAGACTTGAAGGAAAATTGGAGGCCCGGAATTATTTGCAAAGTATATGAATTTATTCACAGCTTTTTCACATTGGAATACAAAATGCTTAACCTAACTAAAAACACCAGAAACCTCTCTGTTGTGAACTAATATTTGTTTGGAATTCAGAATAAAAAAAATATTGGTAAACTCTACAGCCGACGGCCATTGTATGTTCATGCACACAAGAACTATCTGAGCTCTTGTCCCGTGGCTACAATCTCCTCCACAATGTTCTTGAGCTCTGCTAATTTTTCCTTGTAGCTCCTCCTCAATGTTCTCATTACCAGTATATGACTGGTGATTAGTTACTGTGTGGAACAATACTGGCTGATACACAGCGTTTGCTGCTGGCATTTTATGACCGCTTTGTGTTTTTCAGATTTGCAATGGGATTCCAATGCCTTGATGCCCAGTGTTCCAAGTTTTAAAGTTTTCTTGCAGAAATTGCAGTGTGCTTCATATACGTGTGCTTCATACGTCCACCGGCTTCAACCATGCATTAAATTGTTCGTTCTGAAGCCACAAATCGTTGAACTTGCACTTACCCATGTATGCAAGTAATTCGGCTTTGCTGTGGGCTTTTGTTAGTAAGTTTTCTCTGCTGCTATGCTAAGATGTCACAACACACCGCTACGCACACACGGCACGTTAGCTGGTGGTGTTCGATAATTTCTGACCGGGCAGCACAGGTAGCCTACTTTAGTTCCGCGTCCTCAAAAATCAAAACATTTCAAAGCAAGACTGAAGTTTATGCATGTTTTAAATAAAAGTAACATCAATAGATTTTTAAGACCTTTCAAAATTGCATTTAAGACCTTTTATAAGATTTTAGGAGAATTTTAGACATTTTAAGGCCTTAAATTCTAATTATTGGATTTAAGACTTTTTTTAGACTTTTTAAGACCCCGCGGATACCCTGTAATAACACTTCCTGTGTTAATTTGAGCACACCAGTGTGTAAGTCTTAAAAAGGAGTGCTCTTGAACTATTTTTGCCATGTCTGCAAAGGACACGAGAGGAGAGGAGAGGTTTCATGAGTAGTAGGACTTTCCGTAATAATAATATTAAACACTGCAATTTCAATCGGGCCCTCGATCCTTCCTGTCTGCACTCGGGCCCTAATAACAGACAGCAAGCTTTCAATAGGGTCCTTGTACCTTCTGGTGCATTTGGGCCCTAATAAACATTATTTTTTCAAGAGGAACGTCACATCCTCGGGTGCCCTTGGGCCATAGTAACAAATATACAATGGGTACCCTCTAGTGGATTCAGGCCCTAATGAACAGCAAGGTTTCAGTAGGGTCTATGCATTCTTTGACGCTCAGGCCCTAATAATGAGGCTTTATTTATATGGTGCTTTTCTAATACACATGTTACAATGCCTTTTTCAACAACATAAAATATCAATACTGGCAGATTAAACACAAAAAACATGCATACAAACAGCTGCACATAGAGCCGACAGATCGCGCTGTAACACCAGTATAACTGCTAATTGCATTTTAGCTATAACACGGGAGTAGTGGCATACAACTGGTGGGCAGTGAGTAGGATTTGCAGTGGTATTCGTGCACATTGTTAGGTGTATTGTAAGATGACTTATGAAGTGAAGTGAGGATCTTGTGTTTGGGTGTGTGTGCGTAGCCCCATAATTGGGGAAAACAAGTGTGTGTCTGTGTGGCCCCACAATTGGGTAAAACATGTATGTATGTGTTTGTGTCTGTGTGAGTCAGCGACACACCTGTGGCCTATAAGTTATAGCCGCCAGCTACAGTGTGCTGTTTTAGGGGGAAAAGGCTTCTTGTTTCTGTATCTCTCTTAGTTACTTTCTTTTGTTATTAATAATAATACTAACTGTAATAATTAACAATAAAACAAGAATTTGAACTGTGATTTTCTGACACCTATCACAACCTATCTATCTATCTATCTATCTATCTATCTATTTTTTTTTTTTTTTTTTTTCCAGCACCTGCCCCTCCAAAGGTTTCTGCACGGGCCTGGGGGTGAGTGCGGGTGTGTGTGTGTGTGTGTGTGCTAGCAAGAGTGCATATGTAGTGAGCCAGCAGTGGGGCTCAAGGTCAGGTAGAGTAAATAGCAGCCATTTGCAAGACAGAGCAAACACAAAGACACTATTGAGAGAAGCACAGATCAGTGGAGAAGTACCTAAGAACACTAGAAGACCAAAGACACCAGTCTAAGAGAAGGCACCTGCTGTGACAGGCACAGTAGTAGTTGCAAGCCAAGATCGTAAAAGAACAAAGCAATGAGATTTACTATGTGCACTCACCAGAACGGTATTTAATCTATGTATCAAAATAATTGACATTGAAATTAAATTTTAAATTTAATTTAATTTTAAAAAATACAACTTGTATTTGGCTAGGAAATAATGGAGTCAGCACAAATGAGGTAAAGTTAATTTGAACCCCAAATGAGGAGAAAGCGTGACACAATTAACATTGAAAGAAGGCCCCACCTTTAAGAGAAATAGGGGAGGAAACTCCCCTAATTTAAATAAAAGGTAGGTCTGTAAGATATTAAAGGAGAAGTGCCATTTTTTACAACCTGGACTTTATTTCTGGCATAAAATACAGTCCTTTACTCACCCATATAACTGCCATTAGGAGTCCTTCAGACGATATTTAGATCCATTCGAGAGCCGCGTATATCCATACAGTGGGAGTGATTGGGGCATCGAGAATGCAGCCTCTAAATAACACATTATCTGCCACAAAACTCCTTCATTTCACCAGTATTTTGTTATGTTTCACTAGTGCTATTCCCCTTTCAGTCCAGAGTTGCCTGTTATCCTCATCTGGGGTCTGTAGATTGACCTTCTAACCTCTGAACTGGATGATGATGTCATCTATGAGGGCTGTACGCAGCTGCAGCACGGCTCATTCACTCTGCAACAGTCAGCTTGTTTACCTGGAATTAGTTACTGCTAATACACTATAGTTTGTTTTTGCCATATCATCCAAAGGACTCCTAATGATACTAAAGTTATAGGGGTGAGTAAACGACCATATTTTATGCCAGAATTAAGGTCCAGGGTGTAAAAAACAGCACTTTTCCATTAAAAAGAGGTACAGACCGACAACCCAGTCTACTCTGGAACAGGCTCAGGTTTATACTAATTTCCCAGGATAAACCCTACTGCAACTTCCTCTGACTGTTCTGATCATTTTGAAGAAGCTATGCAGAGCATTTTTGTAATTTGTTGAACACCTATTGAGACTTTGATTTTTGTACAAGTGAATGTTGGAAATAAATGGTCCTTGATCACAACTGGCCCATTTTTGGACCTTTTATTTTTCACTCCAACAAGGTGTCAAATGTTCAGAAATACATGTTAAGGCTTGGCCATAACAGACCTTGAAAATAATAAAGAATCTTGAAAACAATCCTGAACTTCACAGGAAACCAATGCAGAGAAGCCAGGGTTGGAGAAATGTGTAGGCTATGATTAAAAGCCTGGCTGCAGCATTCTCAACAAGCTGTAGCTGAGCTCAAGGGCAGACTGGCCATTGGGAGTACCGGGAGATTTCCCAGTGGGCCGCTGGGTCAGTGTGGGCTGCTAGGGCCGGAGAGAGAGAGATAAAGAAAGAAAAAAACTCTAGGCACAGTTGGGTTGGTCTTTAATATGACATCCAATGTATGTGTAGTGGGTCCCGGCTAGGTCTCTGCTGACAGATATATAGATAATCCTCTGGTAGGAGGAAATACAACACAGAAATCAGCAAAGCAGGATAACTGTTGCTCATTCTCCATTCACCTGGATTATATTTATTTCCCTATTCATTTTAACCTTTTCACTGCAATCATGAATTATTTATGTTATTTTTTCTGCACTGAGGCACTGGTCATTACCACATTTGGATAACATTCACATAAATAACTAGTTTTACATATGTTCAAGAAATAAACTTATCAAAATATGTATCAAACCAAAATAACCATTTTCCCCTTCTACTCATGTCTTCTGTCTATCATCAATCATGTATGCACTTCTCCCTCAAACACGTCATCTTTATCCTCTCATGGAAAGAGTATTGTTTTTGTAATAACTTTACATATTATAAGTGCTCACTTAATATAACAGACTAAATCTCCCTTGCAGTTAAGCTATTTCACATTTACATTGTACGAACAGAAACTGAAATAATAAACATGGCTAACTCATAGTTCGCCGCTATAACCCATTAACTCAAACCATATCATTGTTTACAATTAATGTGCACGCCCTTACCAAGGCTGCAGCCATAGCTGATCTTAATCTACACATTAGCATTGGCTTAAACATTTCAAGCACTGTACCACACACAGCTGATTTTTACTCATACAGCAATACCCCACAAATGCCAAGGAGCCAAAAGAAACAAGCAAAAGTAAATGGTTGGCTAACGACGTCGGACACCATTTTCTCAACTACAATAGTCATGTACTGTGATACTTAAATATTTACACACTTAATGAGCTTTTAGTTTACGGACCACACATCTCCGGGGATTCATATTAGTTTACAAACATCTGTAGTCACATAAAAAGCGAGCAACTAACCTGGAAATACAATACAGAAATCAGTGAAGCAGCATAACTGTTGCTCATTCTCCATTCACCTGGATTATGAGCCCCACTTCCGCATTGTATTGCAGTGACGCTGCTGGTAAGTGCTGCTGCCCAGTGTCCATTTCACACAACAGCATGTTGTTGTCTGCTTCTCTGTGATTTCTCATTCTGAATTAGACAGAATAAAATTAATGATACAATTGCAATAAATCAAAAAAGTGACTCTCAGAAGACAGGAAACAAAAAGTAACAATATCTCAACAAAACACTTGTTTTGTGAGTCTCACATATGCAGTTCCTCTAGTCGTGTCTGGCCAATCATCTTTGGCCTTTGTGGGGCCCGCATGTCACACCCGTTTCACTTCATGCATTGGGCTTTTGGCCAATCACAGCTGAGGGCCCAGGGCCACAGTTCTGCCTCAATCAATCAGTCAATCAATCAATCAATCAATCAATCAATCAGGACAGGCACACACAAAAACATGGATGAGAAACGCAAGGGGGGCATGGAGAAGTTGAGGGAAAGGAATAGAAGAGACAGGCATTACAAGCAGATGCTGCCAAATGTACTGCTGCTGCATTAGCTTCACCATCATCCGCACCGTCATCTGCAGCATCCACAGCAGCACCTCTGACAACTCTGGCCTAGTAGTAATATTCCTGCATATAAAAATATAATTAAAATATATAAATATAAAACAACATGATGTAGGAAAATGTTCTTCACTACATGTAAGTACTACATGTATTTCAAATACAATTAATATACAATTTGAGGATCAAATATTTATTTCATTCGATCAAATGTAAATTACTTTAAAAACTTTATATGATGTGTTTTTTTTCTGTATTTTTTTTAATTCTGTCTCTCTCTGTTAAAATAAACCTACCATAAAAAGTATAAAGCGTCCATTTCTTTGTGGGGAGGAAAATTTACAAAATCAGCAGGGGATTAAATACTTGTTTTCCTCAGTGGAGCTGCAGAACAATATGTTCATTCACAGGGAACGTACATAAGATAAACTTAAAGGTGGAGTGTGGAGGTTTTTGTTAAAAAATAAATGCTATAGACTTATACAAATGAATGCAAGTGACACACCTGATAACCGAATGCCACAGCTAACTCCTGCTAACTAACTTCCGCTAGTGGTAGCAGCTAGCATCCACCGTTAGCACCCGCTTCCCAGCTCACCACAACGGCCCTCCTACTCGTCGCAGTGTAGCAGTTGATTAGATGAGTCAAGTCTGGTGTGGTGCTGCTTGGTTGGAAAGGAATCTGCAGCCACACCAGCCCTGTGTGAAATAGTTTGTCCATGTCTGATGTAGGTGCTTTGCAACCAGAACAACTTCAGAAAATGTTCCCTTTGAGATCACTAGCCAATGTAGTCGGTTGTTTAAAAGGCTGGAAATATGTATTCATGTATGTGTTAAATAACACTATGCAAGACTGGACCCATGGCCTATAGTTGGATTGTTTGATGCAGATAAATTGAAAGTGATCAAAATGAACATGGACTCCGCTGTGGGCAATGCACTGTGGAGTTATCCATATATGAATGAATGTGTGCAGATGTGGATGAATGTGGGAAATCAGAGGAAGGGGATGGATGTGTGTAAGGAGGAGAAAGTCTCAGATGAGCTGAGAAGTGTGACTGTATGGACAGTTGAGGGAGTGAATGCAACTCTGTTGCCTATGCTGAAAACTGGGTTGCAGATAATAGTGAATGAAATAAGAATTAAACAGAAACATGCTAATGATGTGAAAGCGTGTGAAAGCAGTGTTCTATCAATGGGTGATGCGACAGGCTAAACAGCCGGTTTCAATCCCAATTGCCATTAATTCGACGATACAAGATACCACCAAAAGCTATTGCAGATATTGAACATGTCACTAATAATCCATGCTGTTGTTGCCTGACACAATTTCCATCTTTAGGTCACTGCCATGTAATTCCTCATACTACACGATCACTGATTTGTGCTCAGTTATCTTCTCATTTCCCTTGCATCCAGACACCCAGTATCTGCTTGCATTCACATTCACAGACAGGCACTATGCCTGGACATGGTAACCTTAGAGTTTCGTTTCAAGACCCACAGTTTATGTAGCAGCGGTAAACAAGACCTGGTTGACCTCATCTTGCACTATGCTGATGATCCTCTCATCACCATCTGAGGAGGCATGTCACACTGACTCCATCTTGCCTTTGAAGAGACTTGCTGAATGTGATCATTGGCTAAGTTGCAGTTTTGTCAACCTGACGTCATTTACCTGGGTCATGTTTTGGATAATGGTGAAACATTGTTGTCACCTGAACGTGTAAAGCTCCCACCACGAAGAAGCAGATGCTTTCTTTTCTAGAAATGACAACTTACTGCAGGCATTGGATTTGGTTATGCGTCTCTCGGACTCTGTTTTGAGAGGTGCCACATTGCACATTGCACTTAGATGCATTCAGTGGACTGAAAGTCTGAAACAGGCCCTCACCACTGCTCCAGCATTGGGATTGCCTGACTATTAGCAAACTTTTTTACCTCCTCATGGACAAAACAGATGGTTACGCCAGTCACTCTTGAACAGAAACATGTATTCACTGCCGTCTTGTCGCATAGTACTGCTTGGACATTGTAGTCCGTGATGTACCTGCTTGCCTTAAATCAGTGGCTGCTGTTGCAGCAATGATTGACATATCTGCCCCATTGTACTGGCTCATTTCTCTGTCATCTATGCACCTCATGCTGTTGTATCTATTTTGACCACTTCTGCAACACAGCTCCTATTCAGCTGCACATCACATACACTATGAAGCTATCATTCTTGCATGCACAAACATCTCCCTGTGACACTCACCACCCTTGAATCCTGCCATGTTTTTCCTAGTGATTAATGTTAACTTCATGTTTGTAATGCTCCAATAAGTGAGTCCACCCTCCCCCAGACCAAATTTGCTGCAGACATGATTCCAAATTCTGACATGGAGAAAGACAAGAAGAGGACACCAGAGCATGACCGCCTGTTTCACCTAAAGCCCCTTCTGTTCTCCATCCAGGATGCCTGTAAGGCTTACTATCACCCACACCCGATTTTGGCGTTCGATGAGTGGATGGTGGCAACCAAGGCTCATACTGGCATGACTCAGGATATGAAGGCAAAACCTGCCTACCTGGGGTTTCAAGCTTTTTGTGCTGGCAGACAGCAGCAACTGCTACATTGTTGATGACTTTGTGCACAGGCAAGACCCAGTTTCCATCAGGAGTTGGACTTGCCGGCATACCAGGGCAGTGTCTTCCATGTGTACACAGACAATTTTTATACAAGCCCAAAGCTTTTCAGGGAACTGTATGATGTCAACATTGGAGCATGTGGTACCTACAGAGGCAACAGGCAAGAGTGCCCCCAGACATCTGCAAATGCCCTGACCAAAAAAGTCCCAAGAGTGTCCTCTCCACTTGCTGAGCTCTGGGAATGGACAACATAAGCCAGTGCTACAGCTCGCCCTAGTGCTGGCATAGCACCCCCATGAAATCCAATAAAAATTCATTAAATAAAATATATTTTGTAACATTTTATCTTGTACCTAGCTTTCTGTCCAATAATATCCTAAATTAAATTAACCCCTTCCCATTCCGACGGCTGTCACTATTTTACTTGGCCCACTGTCTGTGTGCCTACACATGTTATACACCATTGGAAAGATAATTTTCTTAGGTTAGTCAGACTAGTCGCAAACACAAAAAAGTATGCAGCTCAATTATAATGCCTCACAGTGTTCCAAGAACAGAACAAACTCCAACAAAAACGGTTCTGTTAAACCAGCAAGGGTCCAGTAAATGTGATCCTCAAAAATAGTTAGTCTACACTGTTGTGTAAAAAAAAAAAAAGGAAAATGCACTGAGCTTCGAGAAGTAGAGAGAATGAGAAGGGAGGGGTGAGTGTAGATGGAAAAAACCAAAACAGAGCCCTGTGAAGAGAGAGGCGGAGAGAGAGAAGGGGGAGGAGCGAGTGTAGGTGGGAGGAACCAAGACTCAGCTCTGGGCAAAATAGAAAGAGAGAAAGGGGGAGGAGCGAGTGTAGGAGGGAGGAACCAAAACTCAACCCTGTGAAGAAAGAGAGAGAATGAAGGGGAGGGGTGAGTGTCCTCTGCTGGGAAAGTACCAAGAAGCCTCAAGGTCACAGGTGCAGAGGTGAAGTGTGCCAACAACAACTCAAACTTAGAAAGAACAATGCACGAGCGGGGAAAACGTGACATTAAAAGGTGGCCGCGCCTGTTTAGGGCAGGGGCCTAATGTGTAAAAAATGATGTCATGATTGTTTGGACAAATAAAATTAGTTTTAAGAAAAATAGAGGAAACCTCCCGAAATTTAAATAAAAAGGTTGTGCACTTTGGGGGTATAAAAAGTGAGTACAGAGACCTCCGGGTTTTGACCTCACTGTTGCGTGGGTTAAACTCTACTGCACCAAACTCTGTCAGACTTAAATTATTTTCGAAGGGCTTATCTCCACACTTTGTTGATTTTTCGTGACCATGTTGAACTCCCTTCAAGACTTTGATTTTTTGTATCATTTAATGTTGGAGAAAATAAACGGTCTTTGATCACATCTGGCCCATTTTCGGACCTTTATTTTTGACCCAACAACACAAAGCCTGACATCCATAAGGACACAATGTTTGCCGCCCCACACTTTCATATTTTCCTCCTGATGCGCATATTTCCCATAACCACATGGCAATACCAAAACAGCTCTTGACCCTTACCTTTTGATTGACAACTCGTTTGATCTAATAGATGACTGTTTACCCTGTCTGCAATGTCACAATAGCCAGTGAGTGACCGGTGCATAAAAAAGTACTTCCCTGCATTCCTTCCTACGAAATGTGAGCAAATTACAGCACAGTTTATTGGTGACTGGCACATTAAATAGCCAATAAAAATCTGAAAAAAATGATATGCCGGTTGCAGAGTGGATTAACTTTACAAATGCACTGATGCGATGTGTAAAAATTTTTCCCAGACACCGATGAACTGCAGCAAGCATGCGTAAAGGTCGAAAACATGGCAAAGTGTCTTACAAAGACAAAATATACGGCCAGTGAAGCATTGGAGCTATGTTTGTGTCAGGAGAGTGACAACACAGACCAAGTGTTGTCAGAGGAGGACAGTGATGTTTCCTTTGGTCACTCTGAGTCTGAGGAGGTCTTCGAAGAGGGAGCTGACATTGCTGTTGACAAGTAAGTTTTCCTATCGCTAACCCTTGTTATTGTAATTTGAATCATAACTCATTATGTAATAAATAAGCTCTATTCAGTGTTGTTCGCCCTGTGTTTTTTGACTGCTTTTAGCTGTGAGTTTTGTTGTTTGACCTAGGGTGGTGGGGGGGGGGGGGTGCTGTGTGCAACATTGTTTACTGCGTTTCCTTTTTAATGTTTCATTATGTAATCGATTACAATGGGATTTATGTTATTCTGCTACAGTACATAAAGAAACTATAGTTTTCAAATTATATATGTGTACCCTTAGTGCGTGTGTGCTCCTTCAGCCTTTTACCGTTTATTCACCTGTGCTGTGGGGGTTGGGCAGGATATTCCACAAAGGGCCAGTGTGGCTGCAGGTATTTGTTTCAAGCAGCACACCAGACCTCAATCATCTCATCAGCTGAGTATTCAGACAGCTGATTGATCAAATTTGCGCACTTTGAGGAATAGTTTGGACATGTCTGCAGTAGGGGATGTGTTTGAGTGACTGCAATTTTTATTGTCATTTTCTGTGCAGTGCTGGGTGTATCTCCCTCCTAGTTTCACTGAGTAAAATATGCTGTAAACAGAAAAATGTTTCCCAGTTTTATAAATTAAACTTAGTTTATATCGTACATAATAGTCGTACCGTACATAACCATCTGAGGAAGACTCTGATAATGAATGGGCCTCAGGTCAGAGAGAGACCAAGCAGCCAAGAGTGGAGGAGAGCACAAGCTCTGAAGAAGAGAAAGAGGACGAGGAAGAGGAAGAGGAAGAGGAAGGGGAAGAAGAAGGGGAAGAAGAAGGGGACGGGGGAGAGCCAGCACCAGCAGCCGTAAAGCTGGGGTTTCAACAGCCCCTGAAGAGCGCTGGAATTGCTCTGAGGTCAGAGACATCCAACCACCACAGCCCACCTTCACACCCTCATGTCCACCTGCTCCCCAGCTATTACAAGCAGCAACATATACTGAACTGCAGCTTTTCCAACTTTTTTTTTACAAACTCCTTTCTGCAGACAATTGTGGAAAACACAAATGAGTTTGGCGGCACACATGTCTCAGCACCAGGTACTGCATGGACTGATGGTACAATGCAGGACATGTATTGTTTCATGGGCTTGATTTTATATATGGGACTAGTGAAGGGCTGCTCATTCACACATTACTACTGGAGAAAGGGGAAACTGTACTGAAGTTATGGCAGGAAAAAAGTTCCTCACAATATTTAGGTCCCTCCACCTTAGCAGCAGTGCACAGGATGCTGCTAATGAACAGAAAAGGGGAACAGCAGCATATTACCGTCTCTGCAAAATCAAACCAGTGTATAATGAGTTGAGGGACGACTGCAAAACCCATTATCATCACACACAGCACATTTCAGTTGATGAGCGGATGGTTGCATCAAAAGCTCATTCCGACCTGAGACAGTACATGAAAAACAAGCCTGTACACTGGGGTTACAAGATTTTTGTTCTTGCGGATTCCACAAATAGGTATACTTGGGACTTTTTTATTTATGAAGAAAAGTCACAAGAGCAAAGTCGGAAAGGACTAAGTTATGACTGTAATGCAACAGGTCAGAACAAACCTCCTGGACACTGGTTATAAATTGTTTGTGGATAACATTTTACACCAGTCCCATGCTTTTGACCTCCTCCATCACAACATCTGGGCATGTGGGACCATCAGGACGAATCAGATTGGCTTTCTCAAAACAAAAGTGAACAGCCTGGACTCAAAATCACTAAGAAGGAGTATCCAATGGATAAGGCACAACTCTATCCTTTTTATCCAGTGGAGAGACACAAGGGATGTGCTGATGTGTTCCACACTGCACACAGCCCAGCGGAGGGTCAAAGGTGCTGATGGGCAGTGGGCTCTGAAGGACATCCCTGTTCCCCAGCAGTAAAGGAGTACAACCAGTATGTGCAATATTTTCAAGTACAATTATTTCATGCACTGGAAATGTAATAATTTGTTTGCTGGACATACTTTAATATGTTTTTTTCAAAAATTTTCCCCCTGTCCTTTCAGTTTCATGGGGGGGTGGACTTATCAGATTCCCTAATAGGTTACTACAAGGTCCTGCACAAAACACATAAGTACAAGACTTTCTTCTTCACGTCATGGACATTGCTATTGTGAATGCCTTCATCCTACATAAAGAACTTGCCAAAAGCAATGGGGGGGTCCCTTTGAATCAGAAGGCATTCAGGGAGAACTTAGCCTTAATTGGAGCTGGCAGAGGTGAGGTCTCCTAACACAGCAGAAACTGGACCTTCTCATGTCCCACATGCTACGCATCACAGATATTTATGCTTCAGTTACTTTATGTCTGTTATACTGAGGGTGAATCTGGATGTGGGATAGGATAGCCCCAAGTGTAACCTTTCATTAGCACCCAAGACCATGACTGTGGGGTTAAAGTGTTCAAGAATAGCAGCCTCTTTTCCAAAGTATGTGACTTTGGTTACCAAGGGTCTCCAAACAGTACACTTTTGGCTCACTTTGTGGCCATCTGGTACTAGCCTTAGACAAACAATTTTAAAATATTCATTATTTGTAGTATCATTGTCAAATTGAGAATAGGACTAGGTGAGACTTAAAGCTATTTTCTATTTTGTTTTCCAGTCCTTAGCCCCAAGCTACAATGATTTTGAAAGCAAATATTATTGATAAAAATTCCGGCGGACATAAAGTACTTCTTTTTCAGTGTACTCAAACTCCTAGTGCCAGTAGCACTTAGAGACATTCCAACTGAAAATTTAGAGCCCAAGATGATGCATATCCTCCAAGCGGTTCAAGCACAGCTTCAAATTTACTTCGGGTACGCGTCTCTCAGGCATTTCAGGTAAAAATTACAGAAATTTTAAGGGGTTAATTATTATGTTATGAAATGCATTTCTTGATATTAATGCGAAGTGAAGTGTCAGGTGTCATGTACAGTTCTGGTCAAAAGTTTACATACACTTGTAAAGAACATAATGTCATGGCTCTCTTCCCGTTATTTCTACAACTCTGATTTTTCTCTGATGGAGTGATTGGAACAGATACTTCTTTGTCACAAAAGACATTCATGAAGTGTGGTTCTTTTATGACTTTACTATGGGTTAACAGAAAAAGTTATCAAATCTGCTGGGTCAAAAATATACATACAGCAGTGCTAATATTTGGTTACATGTCCCTTGGCCATTTTCACTTCAATTAGGCACTTTTGGTAGCCATCCACAAGCTTCTGGCAAGCTTCTGGTTGAATCTTTGACCACTCCTCTTGACAGAATTGGTGCAGTTCAGTTAAATTTGATGGCTTTCTGACATGGACTTGTTTCTTCAGCATTGTCCACATGTTCTCAATGGGGTTTAAGTCAGGACTTTGGGAAGGCCATTCTAAAACCCTAATTCTAGCCTGATTTAGCCATTCCATTACCACTTTTGATGTGTGTTTGGGGTCATTGTCCTGTTTTAACACCCAACTGCGCCCAAGACCCAACCTTCGGGCTGATGATTTTAGGTTATCTTGAAGAATTTGAAGGTAATCCTCCTTCTTCATTATCCCATTTACTCTCTGTAAAGCACCAGTTCCATTGGCAGCAAAACAGCCCCACAGCATAATACTACCACCACCGTGCTTGACGGTAGGCATGGTGTTCTTGGGGTTAAAGGCCTCACCTTTTCTCCTCCAAACATATTTACATATAACATATAACATATAAACATTTTTTTGTGACAAAGAAGTATCTGTTCCAATCACTCTATCAGAGAAAAATCAGAGTTGTAGAAATAACTGGAAACTCAAGAGAGCCATGACATTATGTTCTTTACAAGTGTATGTAAACTTTTGACCACAACTGTATTTGTGTCGGCTACGTCATCACTGTATGATGATGAATGATGTTTGGCTATAGCTTGATTTATCGGCTGCAAAATGAAGCATTTCCTCATCCAAAATAAAAGAATCCAGACTAGTTCACAAAAAAATTTACCCAGGGGGAATACTGACATCATACCAGACCAACCTCTCGATAATGACAACTTTGTGGAATCAGACTCCACTGTGATATCAGAATCGGATGGCCGTACCACTCTTCCTCCTAGCTTGGAAGAACCAGTTCCTGCACCCATGGTGAAGAAAGATACTGTTATGGAATCGGGTGGCAACAGTACCTCAGCGTCAGATGGGGAGTCTACTGCAAGTGCTGGTCCCAGCCCCACGCCCAGGGAGCTAACGCCTGCTGATGCTGACAGCACACCAAGCACGGCTTGTGGACCTGATGATCTTAGCCAAAATCCAGATGGAGAACAGCGACACCCTGTGCGCGATTTCCCAAAACAGACATTCGGTACTCAATGAAGGAGTTTTAATCGTGCATGGTATGAACAACATGGCTGGATCGAGTACTCAGTTACTAAGGATGCAGCCTTCTGCTTCTCTTGCTGGCACTTCATCCAGGCTGCTAGTGGATTTTGTTCCGAGCCCGCTTTTACTACGTCTGGTTTCCAGAATTGGCGTAAACCACACAAGTCTTTCAAAGCCCATAACATAAGTGCTGCACATAAATATTAAATGCATGGTGTGAGTTTAAAGAGGAACGATGCAGGATTTTCCCATGGCTACATTTTTACCTTAATTAAACAGCTTTGGAGTAATTGTGATGGGTTACGAGGGAGAATGGAGGCTCTCTGCCCTCCACCTGGCGTCTCTGGGCTGAAAACCAACATTGCAACATCAGTGCAGCACTTGGCCTCCGCCCCAGTGTCCCAGCTCTCGTCTTGGCTCACTGCGACGCAAACGCGCTCTGTAACCTGTAATCTTTCATTTATGATGGTTAAACTACACAAATATAAATGTCGTATCACTGTAACATTATCCAGCGTTCCATGGATTGCTTTTTTCGCCGGCTTTGTTAAAAACAAATGCACATGGCTTGGAGGAGGGTTAGCAAAACAGTGGAAAAACGACCAAACTCACATAGTTCCCCTTTAAACAGAAGAAGCACCAAAGTGTTGGATGAAAAACGGGTATGAGAAAACCAGGAGTATATGAAGGCGGTGGTGGAGAGCTTGCGAAACACAGCATGCCAGGCAATTGCTCAGCAAGGCCAAAGAGGCCCCTGGTGGACAATATGATGGTGAGATGGTGGTGATCAAATATATAGAATTTTGATTTTGAATTTTCAGTTAGATTTTAAGATGATGTTTCTGAAACAATTAGTCAGTCCAATGCAAATAATGAAGTTGAATTAAATCATTATGATAACTGATATGGGTTGAAATTAAACATGTGAAGGGCAATAATCAAAACATAATCATTCTTCTCACATTACATTTCTTCAATCTGACTAAAGTTCACCACCACACACAACGAATTGAATTCAAAATCCTCCTCCTCACCCATAAAACACTCCATAACCAGGCCCCCTCCTACCTCGCAGACCTTCTCCACCCGTACATCCCTTCCCGCACCCTCCGTTCTTCCGATGCCATTCTCCTCACTGTCCCCAAGACCAAGCACAGAACTTGGGGAGATAGAGCTTTCTCTGTTGCTGCCCCCACCCTCTGGAACTCCCTTCCAAACACATCCGAGAAACCACAGACCGCAAGACTTTCAAATCACTTCTCAAAACGCACCTGTTCCACTCTGCTTTTAACATCTAGCACTCTAACTCTACCTACACTGTTATGATCCGTCTGGTCCATCCACTACACTCAAATCTTTACCCAACTATGTTTCTCTCCGTTCTGATTGTTTTGGACATCTTATGTTTGATCAATCCCTGCATTGTACCTATATGTTTCTAAGTGTTTCTAATATTGTTGTTTTCTAATATTGCTGTGTCAATTCTGTAAAGCGACTTTGAGTACTTTGAAAAGCGCTTTATAAATAAAATGTATTATTATTATTATTATTATAACTGTGTCGCTAGTTCCCCTTTTACTCCAGACTATGCGTACGCATGGGTCAGAATTTGCATAGGGGTGCCCACATTCTCCCGTCAAGTTGTTTTTTTTTTTATAGATTATAACCTTTGCATAGAAAGAGACACATGCCAATTTCAGGCCCCATTTTGTGTGTACGCCACATTTATAAATGAAGCCCCAGGTGGGCAAAAAATAACAAAACATGGCTTGTTTATTTTTTTAAGGGTTAACAACAGAGAGAACAACAGCACAAATTACTGGTGCAACCTCTTTGAAGGATGGAGGGTTTTACACACATGCACACACACAACCCTGCCCCCCGCCCACACACACACACACACACACACACACACAGGACTTTACCTGGTGTGAGGGTGATGGTTGTCAGTCTGCCCCGCAGGTTGTAGTTGCTGGTGTTGAGCAGGCTCAGGTCAGCCCTCAACCTGTCCAGTTGGCCATCCTCCCCACACAGATTGTCGACCTGTTGTCAAGGCAATACCAAACTTTTTACTGTGATGTCAAAGCAGTGCTATAAATTGACCTTCAAAGTAACACTTTAAAATAACCTTTCCTTTTTCAAATAAGTTGAATTCTGATATAAATATACATACAGTACAATCAATGATTTTGTACATAAAAAAATGAAATATATTTTGGGAATAATGAATGTAATTTCTCTAATTTCACATTTATATTTGTGCAGTTAATTGTGTATTTACTAATGCATTTTTACATATATTTATTTATTCATTTCTGTGTTCCTACAGAATAAACGATATTACTCATAACTTGGCCATCCTGGTAGAGGGAGTTTCTTGTCTCTCATATCTAGTTTCTGTCATATCGTGAAGTCACTCTCTAAATTGCCTTGAGAATACGAATACGAGTAAAAATGACTTTATTCATCCCAAAGGGAAACTCATTTGTCTGTCAGCTCATCTACCATTTGCAGAAGAATTAAAAAGCCTGATGGCTGTGGGTATAAAAGATCTTCTGTATCTCTCTGTCCTGCAACGAAGAGAGAGGAGCTGTCCACCACCGCTGCTGCTTCTTTGATCCATCAAGGTGTTATGAAGTGGATGATCCGTGTTGTTCAGGATGGCCTCCATCATTCTCATTGTGTATGTCTCCACCACTTCCCCAGAGAGTCCATCTTTACTCTGATCACAGAGCCAGCCTTCTTGAAAAGCTTATCCAGCCTCTTTGCCTGCTTTTTTCCTAAACCTCCTCCCCAGAAGACTGCATCATAAAAAAAAAAACTCTTGCCACCAGAACATCTGCAGCAACTTACTACAGATGTTTAGAGATCTGAGCTTTCTTAGCAAAAAGAGGCAGCTCTGCCCCTTTTTGTAGAGTGCATCTGTGTTAACAGACCAGTCCAACTTGTTATCCAGGTGTACACCTAGATATTTATAGGTTGTCACCACCTCGATGTCCACTCCACAATTGTTCACTGGCTCAAGAGAGGGCTTGGACCTACGGAAATCCATGATCATTTCCTTTGTCTTTGAGGTGAGGCAGTTTTTGTATGTTTGTATGTATGTGAAGATTAAAAAAACTGAGGTAAATTCAAGCTATGTGGCTCCTGTGCACCAGTCAAGGCAGCTGAAGCATTTTTGATCACAATACCCTGATCAATCCAGCTTTACACTCAAATGGGCCTGTCCACCTAATTAACATATGGACACATATCCACATATATGAGATGAGCTGAGATGAGATATTCCTTTATTTGTTCGACGCTGGGGAAATGTTAAGTATTGCAGTACCCAAGGTATATGTATAAATGTAATATTTTGAATTACATAATTTCAATTCATAATTCAGATATTATACAACACATTCCTGATTTTATTCAAACACTCGGAAACGTTGATGCAAAAGTCTTACTTGATTTGGCGAAGTACATATTGTGACCAATATCCTCATTTAATTTCATTGTCAGTGCTTGCTCTGTTAGTATTATACTGAACATTTAACATCATCAGTTAACTGTAACTTGTGGCCTGTGTTTCTTTGAATTTGGATTGAATTAAACACTACAGGGCTCATAATTTTCTCCTGCAAATTTATAATCTATGTCCAAATCTGGCCAATAACAATGAGTAGCCTACAGATGAAGCTGCTGGAAATGTATGTAGATTGCATGTAATTTGCCATATCAATAGTCTGGACTAATTTAGTTTAAGATGAAGTATGTGAACTCCTGCACATGCACCTAGCTATTTTGCCCTCTTCCATTCTACTAACCACACCCAGCTCAGTGCTGAACAAACCACAAGCCACAGGATGGATAAGGTCATTTTCATCTAACTCCCCTTAAAAAGAAAATAAGTATGTTTCTTCAAATGTGTTTGAGAACATATATATATAGACTAAACTGAATATGAACTGAAAATATGATCTCAAATTAAACAATAGCTGTTTCCCATGCATACCTGACTCTGCAGGGCTGAAAGATGGCCGCTCATGGTCCTGGTTTCCTGACTGTTGTTGTGGATGAGAGTTTGGAGGTTGTCTTCACCCAGTGAAATATGATTGGATGTCAGTTTCTCTGTCCTGGGGTTGGACAATGACGCATTCAACCTGAAGACTGGGACAACACCGTTACCATAGAAACTGCCTATATTATGTATTTACAGTAAAATTTTATCCATATGATGAAATATATAATGAAACAGGACAAATACAATCTGGTGTATAAAAAAACTTCTTCATTCTCCTTATGCAGAGCATCACTTAAAGCTGGGGTTGGTAATCTTGGAGAGCTAGCAAGAGAGATAGCAAGATTTGAAAATAGCACCTCCTCTGAGCCCCCCCCCCGTCAGTGTGTACATCCAAGCCACACCCCCACAAACTGGAACGTGCACTACACGAAAATGAGAAGCGGCAGGAGGAGTAATATATACACTTAAGCCCAAAATTATTCATACCCCTGTCAAATACAAGGGATTTCTTCATTTTTTCACTCACAAATTAGTATTTCACCTCAGTTTTTACTTAAATAGGACACGTCTGAAGCCATAACCGATTTGTGTTTAGATAGAATGTGTAAATAAACATCTTTAACAGGGTGAAAACAAAAAATCACACTGTCCAAAATGATTCATACCCCAGTGATACAAAGACCGATAGCTACAGGATATTCAAACGAACCGTCGTCTCTAGGTCTAAAGTGTTTAATATTGTTCTCAATGTTGCTGAGTTGTTGTATTTTGTTTTTTAACCAGTTTTCAGACTATAAAAGTCGACTTGCTTGTGACATTTCAGTCATTTTTGAGTCAACACAAGACTTGCCATGGCAAAGACCAAAGAGCTCAGTGAGGACTTGAGAACCCGCATAGTAAATGCCAAAAAGGAAGAGAAAGGGTACAAAAAAATTGCCAAACAATTTCAGGTGCCAGTAGCAACGGTGCAAAGCATCATCCAAAAGTACCAAAAATTTCACACGGTCAAAAACCTCAAAGGACGTGGCCGGAAGTCAATAGTGTCACCTCGGCTTGCCAGAAAGATCAAGCGGGATGTTGAAAACAATCCAAGGACTACTACCAAGGCTGTCCTGAAGGAACTGAGTTCAAGTGGTGTGACTCTATCAAGGCAGACACTCCAGCGGATACTGCACCAAAATGGCCTCTATGGACGTCGACCAAGAAAGACCCCCCTGCTTCAACCAAAGCATGTAAAAGCTCGTCTGACCTTTGCAAAGACCTACTTAAAGAAAGATGAAAGCTTCTGGTCGTCTGTTCTGTGGTCAGATGAAACAAAAATTGAGCTTTTTGGCCACAGAGATGTGGCTTTCATCTGGCGAAAGAAGGGTGAAGCCTTTAAACCAAAGAACACAGTACCCACTGTTAAATATGGAGGTGGAAGCATCATGCTGTGGGGCTGCTTTTCAGCAAATGGGCCTGGCAACTTGGTTAAAGTGGAAGGAATCATGAGGAAAGAGCAGTACATTAAGATTCTTGAAGAAAACCTCAAGCAGGCAGCAGAGAACCTGAACCTGGGGGAGTATTGGACCTATCAGCAGGACAATGATCCAAAGCATACAGCCAAGGTGGTGAAGAAATGGTTCCAGGACAATGATATTAATGTTATGAAGTGGCCAAGTCAGAGTCCTGATTTAAACCCCATGGAAACCTATGGATGGAGCTCAAGAAACAGGTGACAGCAAGGAAACCCTCTAACCTCAAAGATCTGGAAACATTTGCAAAGGAGGAATGGTCCAAAATTCCTGCCGATACTTGCAAGAAGCTTGTGAGCAATTAAAAAAATCGTTTGGAGGCTGTAATAAAAAATAAGGGGTATGCAACTGATTATTGAGACAGGGTATGAATCATTTTGGGCCATTTTGGGCTGAAGTGATATACTATAATCTATTCAATACCAGCATCACTGACCCGTTTTAAACCCACAGAGAAGCTAATATTAGCATTAGGCTAATACAAGCTACAAAAGTAGCTACGTTAGCAAAAGTTACACATTTCATAAAAATAACAAATCCTCCCCGAAGCAAAGCATATAATTACCTGTCCAACAGAAAGAGAGCAACCTCAGCATCACTTTTCAGGCCCTTCAAATCCCTCAGTTGTCTCCACCGCTCAAAAGCAACACCGATGTTTACTCTGGTTTGACCTCTGGCTTTATCCAGAGCCTTTTTGTTAGCAGCCTTTTCAGCCTCCAGCTTTCTCTTCCTTGCCTTTTTCTCGGGGCGAGCCGTTACAGGTAACGCTGGAAGTAGTAACTGGGGCTGTATTTTCTCAGCCATTGCTCATAAATGAGCATGAAATCCGTTCTGCTGTAACTCTGTACGCTGATTTCTTCCAGCAACAGCGACACGTGAAGATTGTGCACACGCGTAGGAGGCAGGGATAGAGGGGGGCGGATACAGAACTAGACATGAAGACATCTGATTGGTTTTTGCTCTTCAGTGCGGAGAGCATGGATTGGTCGGAGTTTTGTCAGTCCTGCAGCTGCCACAGAGAACTGATTATTTTCGTTCCTTTTTCTGAATACATAATGTATTGATAACAAAACATGTTTCTGAACAGGAACACCAACCCCAGCTTTAAGAAATGTGATAATAAATGTTATGTATTATATATGGAGTTATACCTTCGTAAAGAAGAAAGATGTTGAGGACTGTCTGTAAGATCAGGTAAAGGACAACCCCAATAAAGCACCACTGACGTTTAGGCTTCACAGGCTTCACAGCTGAAACACAAACAGGAAGTGTTTAAAAGACTAGGGGCCTCATGTACAAAGACTTGCGTGGATTTCCGACTGAGACATGGCGTACGCCCAAATCCAGAAAACGTCGTACACATTTCCTTTGTACATCCCAACCAATGTGGAATTGGCCACACATGTAGGAATATGCAAATCAATCAATCAATCAATCAATCAATCAATCTTTGCATGCTTTTATATCCACTCATCTAATTGCAACACGTAGATGTGTTAATTGTTCATCAATGTGTCTCTGATGTGCACATCACTCTGAGGACTAATTGTTTTCACATTATTAACAGTTTCCCAGCAAAGGAACAATAGCTGTAGGAGCGTGCGTATGTATGCCAACCATGAAGTTGGCGTGGGGGTGGGGCACCGCACATTTCCACGGTCCTTTCACCTTTGATACATCTGAATGTTAGCATGGAAAATGACGTATGCCACTTTTTTGTGCGTAGCCTTTATACATGAGGCCCTGTATTAGTGTCCTGCAGCAAACCTGATTTCAAGGGACAGAAATGATCCCAGTACATACAAAATTGTTATCATACAATATGTGGACAACCAATAGAAATGTCAGCTGTAGTCAGAAACTGGGGTCCATAGAGGGGGATTTCTTGTTATGCCTGAAAAATGGACAAATTGATGCCACACAGACTGTGATTGAATGAATGTCCTGCTCCCTCTGAAGGTTTCACAGGTGCTTGTATGTTGTGGTGAGCTGATATCAGTGTGGTCTGTGGATTATAGGGGGTTCAGTTTATTTCAGAAAGTTATCGACACATATCTGTTACAGAATATGTAGAATCTGTTTCAAACTGTTGCAAGAACCTTGTTGCACAGAATTTATTATCATAAAAATGAACTAACTTTCATAGGGCAAGGGAAGGTTACACCCTGACTTGTACAACACATAAAAACTCACATTCACACACTATGAGCAATTCTGTAATGCTAATCAACCTAGTGTGTGTATGTTTTTGGACTGTGGAACAACAAATACAATTAGCAAAATCACACATTTTCTTTTTATTTTATTGAGTGTGGCTGACTATATGCAAAACACTCACTCTCTACTGTCTTCTCTACAATACCTGCTGTTGAAATGCTTTAATCACTTTCATTTAAGACACTTCCAGCAGGAACCTGCTGTACCTACCGAGAAAAATGGATCATTGCTGCTACCTGCTGGTTGTGACTGTTATTAACTCTCTAATGGTTGCTGACTGATAAAGAGTGGAGATCATGTGATGTGTGACCAACACAAGTTGTGCATTTTTCCAGTCTGTGCTGCCTTTAATAACTGAAATAACACATGACACTTCTCCCATAACCCCTTGATAATCTAATTTCAAACAGCGATGGTATGAAAGCATTTTCTGAGTAACATGTGCTCAGTCCTATTTCTATTGTGGTCCCCTCTGTGTGAGCTTGACAGTAGTTCCTCATTTCATTTTAAACATTAAAACTGACAAATGTACTGAAGTCAGTACATTTTGATGTGGCACTGTCTCTGCATCAGCACCTCATTGGAGACAGATTTGTGTCTAAAGCAGCATCTGTAAAACAGGTTTGTTTTCTATCATAAATCCATTGTACCTGCAAGTAAAGCTCCCGGTGGAAGTCAGTTTTGCTGTGTCAGCTGCTTTTTTTTTTTTTTTTTTTTTTTGGTCATATGACACGAGTCATAGCATCTATGTGGTGTCAAAGTGAGCTTGCAGCTTCCTTTCACGAGTCAGTTAATGCATTTTTACTCTTTTTTAGTTCCTTAAAGAAGCAAGTGATCATTTTACAGTAACAGCTGAGATTACTGATATGCGTGGCTATAAAAGCAGGATTTTAGCAGCAGCAGAGCAGCAACTTAAATTAAAATGGATCCTTAATGGGCCACATTTGAGTCACTGTTTCAAACTCAAAATTCTCTCCCTCTCTGAGTAGAAACTTTGCATTTTACTTAGTGCTTACCTTCTGGCTGAAAGCTGTAGAGATCACTTCTGCTGAGTGACAGACCAAACAAAGGGTTACTGTGGGTGTGCGAGTCTCGATCCAGTGGCCTGTCCACTGATGTCTCCATGGTGTCTAGAATGAAGAGTTCCCTCCACTTCCCATTTCAGAAACCCTTATAACACCCAGCACACAGGAAATTACAGATTCCCCTGATTGCAACATATCATTCCTTGAAACAACCAACAAAGGCTGCAATGGGGGGGGGGGCTATATCTGATTTGCTGACCTCAACAAAATATTGCAGCTGTAGCAGCATCTACAGCCAGTTACAGTGAATAAGAGAAAGAATGTAAAATTAAAATTCTACACGATAATCTCAAAGCAGCATCATTGCACATGCACATTTTACTGTGTCATTAATCTGTAAACTAAGTCTGTACAAATTGTTTGATTTGTTTGTTTTTGTTTGATCTTTCAGAACAGTTCTGCAAAGCCACAAAGACATTGTAGGTGAGAAAGATGTAATTATATGCACAATGTAATAATGTACATGAATACATATATATATATATATAGTGTGTGTGTGTGTGTGTGTGTGTGTGTGTGTGTTCTCCATTACAGCCCTTTGGATTGAAAATGCCTTCTTTCACAGAGAGGTCAAAGATGAGAGTTTGACAAGAAACGTAAAAAGCTGAGACAAGTGGAAAATTAGAGGCCTACATGTTTATGAGATGAAAAACAAGACACTTTGCTTCTTCTTTTTTGTTTTCCTCCTCAAGTAACCTCTCTCACCCAATCTCAGAGTCTTTTAGCTGCTTCAGAGACACAGAGAATGGATGGATATTATAGTGTTATGTGTTTTGTATATTATTTCCACATTTTCATAAATATGTACATTAAAATGTATTCTTTCCATCTGGACAAAAGAGGCATAACTAGAGAATAGCTCAAACCAGTAATGTCTACAGTTCACAATTAGATTGACATTATAGATTAAAACTTTTTAACATGTGTATTCCTACATAAAAAGACCATGGTGCACACCATGCCAAACATGTCACAAAGTATTTCACATAACCATAAGAGTCGTCATTTCCGAACAGTCTTTTCTCTCTCCTCATCCTTGTTCAGGCCATGCCAGTGAAAAGGGGGAGGGGGGGGTTGCTCACCTTCATACACATGCCTCAGAGAAAAAATGAAACTGAAAAAGAAAAAGAAACTGTGAAACTCCTATGATTGGCTAAATGAGCTGTGCTTGCCTGAACCCCTGAAAGAGGGGCAAGAAAGGACATGTAAAACTATACTGAGCTGATAAAAGGCACTCAAAACCACAAACACATCTTGCTAGGGATATCAAGAGTTCATATAAAAACCTGGAAAAGTGGATAACATGGGGCCTTTAACAGACAATGTAACTGTTACCAATAACATCTCACTACAGGCAACTCAGAATTCTGAGAAAAATTTTGAATTGTCAGTTTTAAAGTGAGAATTCTGAGTCAGAACTCACTCTTTTTTTCAGTGGCCCATATCCTCTTCTGGTGAGTAGCTGAGTGAGGGTATCCTTGACTCTAATCTTTCTCACTCTACCCCTGTCACCATACTGCCACCATCAGGACAAGCATGCCAGAGGGGCAGCACACATCTCTTATGTATATGAGATTAAAATATAGGCTATTTGCAAATAGTCCCTGAAATTGGACAATAATGACAAATAATGTGGTTTTCAATTAAACATTTTATTTATTTAAATGATGGATGTGACAACAATAGTAACAAGAAAAATCAAAAAGACAAAGCATAAAGGCTCATCACAGAAACTAATACATTTGGCATTAAGGAGGAAAAATTTGACTTAACAGAGACCATATTCCAGCATTGGGACCGCAGAACAAAGGTGCTATGGGGCTATGGAATGGCTAAAAGAAAAAAAAAAGCCATAAAGACATTAGATTTACTGCAGGCACAACTATGTACACAACTCCTTAAGTGCAAATTCGACTGCCTGAGATAGGGTTAGGGTCTTTCCACTCCTTGTCAACCTCGAGCAGCCTCCAGTGGTCTCTTATTCCAGCAGCTGCAGCCAGCTGCCAGCAGCATCCATGACCACCAGCCACCACCAGCATCCACCATCAGCAGCCATGACCACCAGCCACCAACACACCCTATTATTGAAAGTTAATACATCCCAAAATTTAATGAATCAAAACGCCAACTTATTAATACTCAGAATCTGATGCCAATTAACTTATCCCAACTGACTAACATTACCTTCAGCTAACACTGTCAGGTTCTGATGATAAAATCTAAGTAAAACCTGTAAGTAATCATCCCAACTATATGCGATTTGTCTGTGATTCATTACTCAAATAAGAATACAACAAATGTTAGGGACTAAACCTCCACAGCTGGCGAAGTCAAGCTAACGAACTAGCAAGCAATGGCTGAAAATTGATCATAATTCCTGGCTCAAAAAATATAATTACATTGTAAACATTCTGAAAAATGTCAATATCTACATAATAACAGACCTCCGATATAATAAACACCCTTAAATGTAGGGTTGGTGATCTTATTCTGGAGCATTTTTCACTAAATTGCTTGAAATCCTATTCACCCTCCGATTGCAACCAATTTATTGAATGCTTTTTCAACACCTGTGGAAAATAACAATCCTGGAAAAACAGCATCCAATCATCTTGAACATTCAGGTCCATTGGCTCATGATGTGTCAATCAAGCTGCCATCTCTGTCCCTCCCTCCCTCCCTCCCCTGCACGTACCGCTCTTTGTGCACTAATCACGTGCACAATCAGAGTCTTCAAGAAGTTACAACTGTGGGAAAGACAACGCCAGTAATCCAGTGTCCAGTAGGTGGCAATGTACCTCTACAGTGGATGCTGGATGATTTATTATGATGTTAGGTGTTTTCTTTCACATGAAGGAGCCATGAGAACAAGCTGTCAGAAAGTTAGCGATGCTGCGCATTGACACACGACAGTATCACAGAAAGTCGCATCGCTCACATTGTGAATACACTGGGTCTTGCCTTCCTGCTAATGGTGAGCATATTGCGTCATTACGTCAATTCCTGCTCTGTTGTGCCTGTTGTGTTAGACTCTCTCTCTCAATCCTCTGTCTAGCTTTCTGCTAACTTCATCACTTTAAGCACCACTGCAGACTACGCTTAGTTCATTACACAAGTCTCTGTCACTCAGGTCTATAACAGGACCCTATCTGTACTCCTCCACTCAACGTACCTGTCCCAGAAACGCAAACTTACCTAACATAGCTATGGCTTCTCTCTCTCCCTCTTCTTCTCCCTCCACTTCTCCTTCTCTCTCCTGCTCCGTGTGCCTGATGTATAGTTATTCCTCTGCCTCCTTTAATGATAATGGTACATGTAACAAGTGTAGCGTGTTCACTGTCCTGGAGGCGAGGCTTAGTGAGCTAGAGTCCCGGCTCCGTACCATGGAGGCTAGTCCTTTAGCTCAGGTAGCGTCCAAGGCCCCCTGAGCCACTGTGGAGCCGCCGCTAGCAGTTCCCCCACAGCTCCCGAGCAGCTGGGAAGCCAGGCTCGCTGGGTGACAGCACGCAGGAAGCGTAAGTCCATACAGCCTGTGTTGCACCACCAACCCCTTCATGTGTCCAATAGATTTTTCCCACTCAACGACATACCGCTGAGACCCAAACTCAGCATGTTGGCTCTGTTGCTCTCAGCAGCACTGCTGCCGGGAAGCCGATATTAGTCATTGGTGGCTCTGTCCTCCGGAACGTGAAGGTAGAGACTCCAGCGAGCATAGTTAGGTGCATCCCAGGGGCCAGAGCGGGCGACGTTGAGACAAATTTGAAGCTGCTGACAAAAGCAAACATAAATACAGTAAGATTGTAATCCATGTCGGCGCTAAGGACACCTGACTTCGCCAGTCGGAGTTAACTAAAGTTAATGTAGAATCGGTGTGTAACTATGCAAAAAACAATGTTGGACTCCGTAGTTTTCTCTGGCCTGCTGCCCAATTTGTCTAGTGACGACATCTTAAGCGCATGTGGTCGTTCCATCGCTGGATCTCTAGATGGTGCAAACAATGTGGCCTATATAGACAATTGGAAAACTTTCTGGGGAAAGGCTGGTCTGATTAGGAGAGATAGCGTCCATCCTACTTCGGATGGTGCATCTCTCTTATCTAGAAACATAGCATGCTCTCCCCTGACAATCACCCAGAGTTCAGACCAACAAGCAGAGCCGCAGTCTTACACGCCCCCCTTCCTTTGAGCTGTCACCCACCCAACCCTATTTATACCTCATAGAAACTGTGTCTGCCTTGAGGCTGTATAAGCCTAAACCCAAAGCTGAAGGAGTCAATTATAGCAACCTAGTTAAAATCAAAACCACTACTTCAGCAAACCAAACAAATAAAACTATTCAATGTGGTTTGCTAAATATTCGATCTCTCTCATCCAAGTCTCTGTTAGTGAATGATTTGTCAAGTCATTATAGTGGGTGACTTCAATGTTCACGTGGACATCGAAGATGACGTCTGGCCTCAGCATTCAAGTTACTTTTAGATTCAACTGGCTTCTCCAAGAGGGTGCATGAACCCACTCACTCTTTTAATCATATCCTTGATCTGGTGCTTACTTATGGAATAGAAGTGGATCACATCACGGTTTTTCCTCAGAAACGGTCTTGTCTGACCATTCTCTAATAACCTTTGAGTTTACTTTAACAAATTATACTTTACCTGGGAAAAATCCCACTACAGTAGATGTTTATCTGACACTGCTGTTTCTAGATTTAAAGAGCTCATTCCAGCAGAGCTTGCTGATTTCCATTGTTATGCTGATGATACTCAGCTCTACTTATCGATAGAGCCAGATGATAGAAGCCACCTCATCAATCTGCAACATTGCTTGAAAGACATCAAACCCTGGATGTCTTATAACTTCCTACTACTGAACTCTGACAAAACAGAGGTTATTGTGTTTGGACCTAAGCATCTCAAGGACACATTCTCCAATCAGATTGCTACTCTGGATGGCATCACCCTTATCCTCAGTCCAACAGCGACAAACCTTTGAGTCATTTTTGACCAGGATCTTTCCTTCAGCTCTCACATAAAGCATGTGACTAGGACTGCCTTCTTTCACCTGCGCAGTATAGCTAAGATCAGGAATATCCTCTCTCAGAGTGATGCTGAGAAACTGGTCCACACATTTATTACTTCTAGGTTAGACTACTGTAACTCTCTCTTGTCAGGATGTCCAAAACACTCTCTAAAGAGTCTCCAGCTGGTCCAGAATGCTGCAGTGAGGGCACTGACAAGAGTTAGTAAGAGATAGCACATCTCTCCCATTCTAGCTTCTCTCCATTGGCTTCCTGTAGGATGTAGAATAGACTTCAAGATCCTTCTACTTACTTACAAGGCTCTTAATGACAAAGCTCCATCTTATCTGAAAGACCTCATTATTCCATACTGTCCTACCAGAGCAGTTCGCTCCCAGAATGCAGGTCTGTTAGTGACCCCCAGTATCTCTAAAAACAGACTGGGACGTAGATCCATCAGTTACCGGGCTCCTCTATTATGGAACCAGCTCTTCTCCATTTATTCCCTGTTAAAAGGGTCTTCTTGGTAGTTTTTCCTCAGTCGATGTAAGGGTCTACGGGCAGAGGATGTTGTCATAATGCTGTGTAAAGCCCTTTGAGACAAACTATTTGTAAAAAACCGGCTATACAAATAAAATTGCCTTGCCTTGCCTCTCTGATTTCTTTTAACTGAAATGGGTGTACTTCCTGCACAGGTTAAAGATAATGTCATCATGCTTACTACTCTTAAGATCTGGAGTGATGTCACTAAGCATATTGGCCAGGGAGGTTTTCATATCACTCTTACTACGTTTAACTCAAAATAAGGCCTTTCCTCCTGGTGTAGGGATAAATATTTTCGATGACTGGTTCCCCAGGGACCTGAGATTTATAACTGACTTATTTGAAAATTATAATTTTATGTCATTTACACAGCTTCAGACTAAATACAGAATACCACAGTCACTGATAGCTTCCTTTTTAAATTTAATTTAACTGCCAAGAACAGTAGAAAATGTATTTCCCTGATTTATGCAAAACTATATTCTGTTAATCCTGCCATTGCCAGCAGGTATATGAAGTCTTGGGTAAAGAACTTGGAGGGTGACTTGATGTCAACGCATGGTCAGATGCCTTTGAATATGTAAAGAAATGTTTTACCTGTAACAGAGTCAGAGAAAGCCAGTACAGGATATTACACAGACTATAACGTACCCCTCACTTTCTAAACAAAATTAATCCCCAGATTTCCCCTCTATGTGTGAAGTGTATAAACAAAATAGGGACATACTATCACTGTATTTGGCAGTGTCCTTCGATGTCTAGATATTGAAAGAATATCTCTAAGGAGCTAAGATGGAAGCAGTCTTATTTCTTCTGAATATATCTATGGGGCAGCTCTTAATATCTGGGGGACAGTTTACATTGATGGGTAAACTTCTCCTTTTGGCAAAGAGATGTGTTCTGTTTCAATGGATTTAAGAAAACCCTTTCGGGCCCACACAATGGTACAGGGAAATATTCAAGCTTTTTCCTATGGAACGACTCAGTGCTACATTAAAAGGCAATGACAATTTGTTTTATAGTGTCTGGCAACCTTTCCTGAATTACCTTCCTGGTGATCTTGTTGACTTGCTGCAGAAAGGGTGACCATATTTTGCCTCCACCAATAAGTTATAGAATGCTTTTATTTTCTCTTTCTTTTCCTTTTCTCAGTATAGTCCCCTTGTAAACTTTTTTCTTTCTTTCTGTATGTTGTATGATGTGCAAATCATGTATGTGAATCAGAGTATTGTTGTTTTGCAGTTTGGCTGAATCTGTGCTGTATGGTTCATTGTTTGTTTATGTAGAATCAATAAAATATATTACAAAAAAAAAGAAAAAAAAAGGAGGACAACGATAATGTAAGCAACATGGGTGTGTTAATGAAGGAGTCCAACAACGTACTGGGTTCTTACTCCAAACTTTTAGTGACGTTTCAACACGACAACACAGATTAACTGTCAGCCATCTTCACTCTCTCCCTCTCTCCTCTTCCTCTCACCACCTCACTATCTCCCTGCTGTCTCACTAGCGCTACCGAGCAGCTCACATTAAAATAACATGATAATGAACGATTCTTTAAAAACTATATTAAACCCATATCTTAACTTTTGCACATGAAACATAACTTTCATCTTGCATATCTTCCCCCCCTTACAAAAAGAAGCGTCCTCGCTTCAAATGTAGAAGTAATGACAATCACTACTGTATCAACAACACAGCAAGTATAACATAACAGTTACAGTAGAACAGGGTACACTTTTTCTTTTTGTTGTTGTTGTGTGGTGTATATGTGTGCTTGACAACAGTCATTTTCAGTCTCCTTTTGTCTTGAGTGCAGGTCCATGTCAATCCGATATCCGACCTGAGATACACTTAGCCACAGTAGTTGCTTGTTGATCAGGGAGAGCATATAAATTGAGGTACTTAGTAAAATAGTCCATTACAACAAATATGTACCGATTACCATGGCGTGGCATTTCAGTCAGGTCTGCTGCAATTTTCTCAAAAGGCCTGGATGTGACTAAGTTTTGCATGGGGGCCTGTTGGTGTGGTATCTGTGGTTGTCATGCTTCACAGGCTGAACATTTGAGACACCAATCATTTATGTCATGTGACATGTGAGGCCAGAAGCATCTGACCTGTGCCCCTTGTAATGTCTTTTGTGTACTGAAATGTCCAGAGAACTGAACTTCAAACTTAGAAACACCTTGAAACATCTCCTTCTGCAGGCTGGTGGGTACAACAGTCTGCAAGACAAGGTCAGCTGGTGGGGGTCCGACTCTGCGACACAAAAGATCATCAGCAAGAGTGAGTTTAGGAAACTTCCTCCAGTACTGTCTAATCTCAGGTGACACTGCTTTCACATCTGAAAATGGTTGCCTACAGTTAATCAACACCCAATTCCTGACTATTTGCAAGTCAGGGTCAGCTTTTTGAGCTTGGATGAGAAACTGTCTGTCAATGTTCAGGGGCAAAGTGCCCATAGTCACAACTGCAATATGTGGTGAGGCACTGCACAGGTGATGTTACATTCACAGCGATCGACAAGGTGGGAGCAGCTTCTGGGTAAAGTGCCAGGCCTGTGGCTGGGGTGCATGTAAATGGCTTTACTGGGTCTGTTTGTGTGTGACTGGAAACACGTCCCACCTGATTGGTAGCAACCACCAGGGTGGCGTCTTCAGCTGCCTCAGGACGACGGGACATGGAGTCGGTTTTGGTGTGTTTTGTGCCGTGTCTAAATTCAACTGTCCAGTGATAGGGATGAATTTCCAGAGCCCACCTGGCTCTGCGACCTGTAGGATCACAATCCAGAGCCATCTTCCTCAAGGAGATAAGGGGTTTGTGGTCTGTGATGATGCAAAAGGGGTAACCTGTCAAATATTGGCAAAAGTGCCTGATTGCCCATACAGTAGCCCACAGTTCCTGATCATATGTGGGCCACCGGGTCTCTGTTTTTGTCAACTTGTGGCTGCCGTATGCTATAACATTTTCCATGTTCTCAGCATTCATCTGTGCTAGAACACATCCAACTGATGTGCCTGATGCATCAGTGAAGAGCAGAAACTCACATGAAAAATTGGGATAGGACAGGATGGGTGTTACACAGGGCATGATGAAGGCTTTCAAATGCACTCTGCTCCACCTCTGTCCACAGGAATGTCTTTCCTTTCTGTGTGAGAGCATGCAGGGCCTCTGACATTTTTGAAAACTGATAAATGAAGCGTCGGTAGTAAGAACATAGGCCAAGGAATGCTCTCTCTTCAGTGGGGTTTTAAGGTACAGGTCAGTCTCTCACGTTCTCAATGTTTTTTGGCTCCAGTTTTAGTCCTGCTGCTGAGACAACATGTCCCAGGAATGTCACTTCCTGTTGAGCAAAGCAGCATTTTGAGGGCTCGAGTTTCAGGTTTGCAGCTCTTAAGCGATCCAACACCTCCCTCAAATGTTGAAGATGGACTGGAAAATTCGGGCTATAGACAATTATGTCATCTAAGTATACAAGGCACGTTGTCCACAAGAGACCTTGTAACACCAGCTGCATGACATGTTGAAGAGTGGGTGGGGCATTTACCAAACCCATGGGCATCACCCAAAACTAATAAAGTCCTCTGCCTGTGGTGAGAGCTGTCTTTGCTTTGTCTTGCTCCTCTAGCTGCACTTGCCAGTATCCTGAGGAGAGAGTGCTGAACACTGCTGAGCCCTTGAGTGCATCCAGTGTGTCATCAGTGTGCCACTTTCCCTTTTTCCAGCATCTCCTCCACGTGTGACTGAATCAGTGTTTGCATCTTATGGAAGTGCGGTATGCATGCTTCCTAACTGGAGGAGCTTGGTTTGTGATGAGTTTGTGTTTGACAATGTCTGTGTTCCCAAAACCTTTACTGGTTTTACTGAATACATCCAGATGAGAGGAGGTTAGGCAGGTCAGATTTCCACATTTAACATTAAAAGGTAGTTTGGTTGGCTGTGTAACATTAGTTGGGAGGCCGGTTGGTGGTGTTGGACAGGTGGATACCTTGCATATGGGGACTGAATCCTGACTTATCTCAGGGTCAGATACAGGGGTAAACTGTCCTAACTGCATACCCGAATAAACCACCATAGGTCCAGGTGTGGGGTTAATAATGCGTGCTACAGTACAGCCATTTACAGCAGTTGACAGCATGCGGGCAACTGAAATACTATCCATCTCTAGTTGCCGGGGTTCCAGATAGCCGCTGTAGCTGTGTGGTATGCCTGGACTGATTATAGGGGGGCTAATGCAACTTTGCAGATGATTTCACAGCATGGAGGGATGGTGGTGTTCTCCATTACTTGGGCAGTACAACTAACAGGTGCCAATTCACTTTTACTCAGTAGGGGCAAGACATCATCACCCAGATAAGACAGCCCTCTCCCCATATTTAGAATAACCTCCTGAGGAGTGAGGAAGTCAAGACCTAATATGAAGCCTTGGGTAACATTTCTGATCACTTGCACTACATGTTGCAGAGTTTGAGACCCCAACCTAAATGTGATGCCTGTCATACCCAGTGTGTCCAAACTTTGGCCAGTTACAGCCTGGGACATGATGTACTTCTTTTCAATAGGCCTTTTTGCTAATGGGGGGATTGGCATTTTGGTGTCCTCGCTGAAATATTAAATAGTGGCACCTGAATCTAGCATGATGTGCATATCTGTGCCCTCAACAATGCCATTTCCATAAGATGTTAAGTCTGTTCTGTCAGTGGCTTCAGGGTTCTCTGTTTCAATTAAGAAGGGGTACTACCACTAGGGGCCTGCGGTGCATTGATGTTGTCTGGTGTGTCAGTGAGGCAGACACCTTGGACTTCCAGAGAAGTAGCTGATGAAGCCCCCGCATCACCAGCTAGTGGCCGTTTCCCTGAGGAAATCTGCCATGCTCCTTGACACCACTCCTCATGGGATGCTGCTGGTCCCACTCATTAGGTCGTCATGCTTGGTCTTTGTCCTCATGCTCTTGGAATGAAACATGTCTGGCATAGGGGCTTCGCCTCCAACGGTGAGAGTCATAGTATGGTCTGTTGGGAGACAGTTTTCTCCCTCTGCGTTCTTCATAAGGGCTAGAGGCCTGGTCCAAGTGTTTTTCTTGGTTAGGGTTTTCACCTACAGAGTTTACTGGCAGCCCTATTAGCTGAGGATGCTGGCATCATTAATTTAGCTGCTTGGTGGGTCCGTTCAGCTAAGGAGGCGACCTCAAATGTTTCAGTAAATGTTTTCAGCCCTCTTTTATGACACTTGACCTGGAGCTCCTGATCTAGACCAGCAATTGAACGAGACATTTTCATATACTCTGAAGCATTCTGCTCAAAATCTGGGAAAGCTTCTTTGACAAGCCTACATATATCTGCAGCATAAACTTCCATAGCTTCATCAGGCAGTCTGTAACGAGCATTAGGGAGCAGTCTATAAGTATTTATTGGCTTCAGTATAACAGGATTACCTCATAGCGGCGAGTCCACAGTTGGGAAAAGGTGGTGGCAATGGAATGCCCCGCAGTGCTCTCTGTGCACTGCCGGATGGCTGCACAAGCTGCGCTGGAGCTCCCATGGAGCTCGTGCTGGCACTCTGCTGTCCAGCTACGATCGCCTCCTCATCAGACATGACGGAGTTCTCTTCCCCTCTTTGGATGCTTTACTGTACTGAACTGAAATGCGGTCTCTAAACTCACTTGAAGCTAACCAAACAAACAAAAAAAATGCAATGGTAGTGACTAAGCTAACTCACTGTGCTTCAGAATAAGCTATGCTAGCGATTAACACGGCTAACGTTAGCCTACAGCTTCAGAGACTCACAAAACTTGAGCAGAATCCCCAAGGCCGATTCTCCACCAGAGATTTACCCCACCGCTGCCACCAGTGTCAGCGACATGGGTGTGGATGTGTTAATGAAGGAGTCCAACAACGTACTGGGTTCTTACTCCAAACTTTTAGTGACGTTTCAACACGACAACACAGATTAACTGTCAGCCATCTTCACTCGCTCCCTCTCTCCTCTTCCTCTTACCACCTCACCATCTCCCTGTTGTATCACTAGCGCTGCCAAGCGGCTGACATTAAAATAACACCATAATGAACCATTCTTTAAAACACTATATTAAACCCATATGTAACCTTAACTTTTGCAAATGAAACATAACTTTCATCTTACAATAAGAAAAAAACGAGACAGTAGAAGTGGGAAGTATATCTGTTACATTAAAAAAGTAGTGATGCCACCTTGGCCCAGTCCCACCAAGCATCACAAATATTTACTGCACATTAACAACTAACATTAAACAGTAGACCAGCTTCTAATCTATTGAGACATAATCATATATCTCTGTTTGAATTTGTTTACACACAGCAGGTGTATAAAATGCTGACATAAGCTGTGTTGCCAATGGCTGTGCACATACATACCTGTTGACAAGTCTCAAGGAACAGAAGATGGCGCCAGTGTGAGGCTTTCCGTCAGCCGCTCCGAATGCTTTGTGTGTATATACTACTTGTAAAACTTGCTGCACATAATGTCAACTATCTGCTGGTGTATGATCGACAAACATTGCTAGATCTGAGAATCTCTGCTAAAGATTTGGGGCTGGTTTCCCAAAGTCTTTGTAACGCTAACGTCATTCTTAACCATTACTTTTCCTCTTCCTTAACATCTTCATGTATTTTGTGAAGCATTCTTTGCTAAGAATATCTGAGGGAATGGCCCTAACTCCCAGATCATTCTCCTTCCACCCATAAAACATTCTTGCATCCATCTCCTGTAATTGTTAATAGATGGTAAATTGAAAAATATGATTAAGATAATTATTTTGCAGCTAAGAACATATCCACACTGTATAATGATATTGCCTGAACAAAAGTGCCCTAACTGCACAGTGTTGCCCTGAGGCAACGAACAAAAAAACACTTTTAGAATATAAATAATGCCAAAATAAGTGTTAAAATGATCAAAAATACTTCTTTACATGCTCATACACATGAATATATTCTTTATTTTAAGTTACTGGTAGTTTAAACATGTTAAAAAGTGATATTCAACTTACCAATTTGTAGGAATGTGCACGCTGCAGCTCTGCTTCCTGAAATGGTTGCCTGTCCCTCAGACAAAAGGTCACATGCACTTCAAAGCCACTTATTATTGGACACAGACATATCTGGTGATATTTTATTTTAAAAAAATTCAAGGGACAGTGTGAGGTCCAGTTATGTGGTTCGCTGCCTGACGGCATCACCATGCCATATAGACAGCAAACTCTGCATCCTTTCCTGTCGGATATCCCATCATACCTCTGCCGCACGACAGCGCCACTCCCTTGGCGAAAAACACCACTGCTGCCGGGGTGAACACGGTGGCTGTCGGGTGAGGCTGAGGGCCGGGTTGGTGCGTCCTGATCATGGCAGAAGCGAGGCAGTGCCCCACCCATATGTCTCTCGATGTTGGCTGGACCCTGTCTTTGTTTGCTTGGTACCGGTGGCCAGCTTGAATGATATGTTCCAGCCCCACACTCCCTGCCCACCCTCGTCCTCGCTGGTGCGGAGTGGATCCGGGGAACCTGCGGCCTCTCTGCCGGGACCCACTATCAGCTGTTCGCCCAGACCTGCCAGCTCCTGCCAGGTTTGGCCTGGTTAACGCAAGATTGCTTGCGAATAAAATATTCATCCTGAAGTATTTCTTCACATCTCGCAAACTGGATTTCCTCTTTGTCACCAAGACTTGGCTGGGTGCCTTCACAGAACTTTTACATGGCGAGTGTTGCTATTTTAATTCTCCACGGACATCTGGTCGAGGAGGAGGAACTGCAACTATTTTAGTGATTTTTGTGACTATTAGGTGATTTTAAATGTAAACAGATATCGCTGTCATCGCTTTTGCCTGCTTTGAATTAAGTTTGTTTGAGCTGGGAAGTTCTTAACACAATGCTGTTTGCTGTGGTTCATCTGCCTCCCAGATATAACAGAGACTTTTTAGCTGACTTTTCTGTGGTCCTGGCTGATATCATGCCGAAATATGACCGGGTCCTGATTGTTGGTTATTGTAATATCCATGTGTGTTGTCCAGAATCCCTTCTGACTCTTTCAATCTTGTACAATCTGTACTCGGCCCGACACATGAACGTGGACACAGACTTGATCTTGTTTTATTATATGGTTTGCCTCTTTTTAACTTTGGAAGTTTGTGATGCGTTTTTCTCAGATCATATGCCTGTACTTTTTGAAGCTGCTGCATGCTGTAACTCAGTTAAACCTCACGCTTCTGTAAACAAGATGTAGAATTACTCAGAGTCCTGAGAGCTGTTTACTGCCAACCCAGGTTTTATTCAGGAATTTCTGGGACTGAAATACACCTCACCTCATTGTCTCTCACATAAAGAAAATTTACTCAAACTTCCTTTAAACAATGCAAATACCCAGATCTCAATATGAGTAGTAATACTTAGAAGACAGTGGTATTCAAATGAAACTGAGTTTTGAAAACATTCACCTTTTTACATAAAGATTAAATGAACTTAGAGTCTTCCTTTTGAGAAAGGAAAAAAAACCCTCAATGTTCTGTTTGAGTTAATTGTCCTTCAGTTCAAGGGGTATTTCCTCCATAAACAAATAAAAGAAGAAAAGAAAAATTCACTGATCAGCCTTTAATAGAATAGACTTTAAATTGTCCTTTCAAAATAAAAAAATAAAAATAAATTGCTGGCCAGCAAAAAAAGAAGAACACTCTCTTTATTTATGTTTATGTAAATGTGTGTAATGTGTGTGTGGGGGGTGGTGGTGGTGGTGCCTGGAAATGGTCAAGGGGGTCACGAAGATGGTGGGTGGTGAACGATCTCCTCTACAGCCACAGGGAAACCTCGGCACTCTCTCTCCTCTTCTCTTCTCTCAAGTCCACAGTTGCTAATAAAAGAAACACCACAGTATCAAGTGCTACCAGAGGAGCATGGAAGCAACACGTTCAGCTGCAGCTACATCCCTCTGAGCCCGCGATTTCCACTAGGGGCAGTATCGTAAACCAGCTGCCAGTCGTAAAACCGCCGTAATGCATTACTTAAAGGTCATTACAGTTTCTCTGTTTCTCTCATATTATTATCTTACACTGTCACAAACCTCATGTGTTGTTTAAAGTGATCAACTCTGCTCTAAATGCACCACAGACTGTGGAAATTGAGCCGTCCCCTGCTGTGTGTGAAAACTTTCTGCACTTTTTCACTGCTAAAGTCACTTCTACCAGAGCACTTATTTCACCTCCTGCTTATGACCCCCAATTTGAGCCTGTGGCCCTGGTGATTGTGGGGCATTTAAAGCCATCAGGTTCGCCCAATGACCCTGTTCCTCCTCAACTTTTTAAGGAGGTTTTCCCCACTGTTGGGCCACATTTACACAGCATCATTAGCAGCAGTCTGTCCTCAGGAGTGGTCCCTGTAAATTTTAAACATGCAGTTGTGCAGCCTCTGATTAAAAAACTTGACTGGATCCTGCTGTTATGGCTATTTTTAGGCACATTTCTAAATTGTACTTCCTTTCCAAAATCTTAGATTGTGTTTTCTCAGCTCATGAACTTTTTAAATGAACAAAATGTTCTTGAAATTTTCCAATCTGGTTTCAATGCATTGCACAGCACAGAGAGTTTTTAACAACATCTTTTTAGCTACTGACTCTTGTCACTGTGTAATCCTTGTGCTCTTAGATCTAACTGCTGCATTTGTGGACCATGACATCCTGATTGCTCATTTGGAGCAGTGGGTGGGTATCAGGGGCATGGCACTGGAATGGTTCAGGTCTTACCTGCCTCATCAGACATTCTGTGTCAGCCTTGGTGACTCTGTGTCCTCCACTGCTCCTTTCTCATGTGGGGTCCCACAGGGCTCAGTGCTGGGCCCTATTTTATTTTCTTTATACCTTCTCCCACTTGGTTCTATTCTCAGGAAGCATAGCATTTCATTCCCCTGCAATGCTGATGACAGCCAGATCTACGTCCCCCATAAAAAGGTTAATCTATTCTCCCTTAAACCACTGTTAAATTGTTTAGATGATGTCAAGGCCTGGATGGCTCTAAACTTTTTAAATTTCAATGAATGGTCTTTGGTGGCACCTCTGTGACCCCCTCAGTTGATCTGGGTGCCTTGGCACAGTACACCAAACCTATTGTTAGTGATCTGGTGGTAAAATTGACGCAGACCTTAAGTTTGACAGCCAAATTAAAGCTGTGGTGAAAACAAGTTTCTTCCAGTTAAGGCAGCTGGCAAAAATCAAACCACACAGCTCTTTGAAACAGTAATCCACGCCTTTGTGACCACTCGGCTGGTTTACTGTACTGCACTTTATATGGGGGTGAGTGGGTCCTCCATCGCACGTCTCCAACTGGTACATAATGCTGGTACATGTCTTTAACTGGCACAAGTTTGAGCACATTTCACCGATTTTAGTGTCGCTTTACTGGCTGCCTGTCCATTTTAGAATTCATTTTAAAATTATTTTAATTCCTTTTAAATCTCTAAATGGTTTGGCCCCATCATACCTCTCTGAGCTTTTGCATCCCTACACACCTAGCCGATCTCTCAGGTCAGCTGACCAGCTGCTCCTGAGGGTTCCTAAAACTAGGCTGAAGCTCAGAGGAGACCGTGCATATTCTGTTGCACCTCAAAAACTGTGGAATGAACTGCAGCTACACATTAGACAGGCCTCTTCACTGTCTAATTTTAAAACTCTTCTTAAAACCCACCTCTTTTCTTTGGCTTTCACACCAAGTAGGTTGTTGATTTTATGTGCACAGATATTTTATCTGGGCAGTCAATTTTTTTATTGTGTATTCTTTATTTTATCTTTTTATTATGTTATATTGTGTTTTATTTTACTGTACAGCACTTTGGAAACCTTTGAGTTTATTTGTGCTTTATAAATAAAATTGGATTGGATTGGATTGGATGCAGTATATGGTACAGTGCCTATATATGCATACAATTAGTTTGTCCTGTGCTGCCAATGCCAATGTTAATTTCTCCCAATGGCAGAATAATGCATTTGTTGCTAACATTGATACCAACATAAATTCTGCTGCCAGTATATCAACTTGGTCTGTCCAGACTGGTACTCAGGGCCTAAAATTCATTTTCCAAATGTACAACTGTCAAGCCAGGGAAAACCTACACACACACACACATATACATATATATATATATATATATATATATATATATATTTACAAACATTTTGTCTCAAAGGGCTTTACACAGCATCATGAAACATCCTTTGCCCTTAGACCCTCACATCGACTGAGGAAAAACTCTGAAGACAAAACAGGAGAAACCTCAGGGTGAGCAACAGAGTAGGGATCCCTCACCGCAGACGTGCAATAGATGTTGTATACAGACAAGAAAACAATTTACAACATGGAATATGGAAAACATGGAAATGGAATCAGTCAGTTAATGAAAAATGATGAAGGAAACTCCTGGTGGGCAGGGAGAGAAGGCCAGCTTAATGGGACTAATGGACGGCAGACTGGGTCGTGAGCAGGGAGTGCAGACTGGTTTAACAGCAGGAGAAAGGAGGTGATGGAGGCGGCAGTTGGTTGGTTGGTGCAGGAGATGGAGCTCTGAAGAGATCTGTGGAAATACAGAGAGAGTGTGAGACACCAAGGCCAGACTACAAAGAGCAACAGTTAATGACAGTTCAAAATGTGTGAGGGTAGAGGAGAGGAGAGGAAGGATAGGGCTCTGTGTAACCTGATGTGTCCCCCAGCAGTTTAAGCCTATAGCAGCGTAGCAATAAAATGGATCAGGAATACCTGAGCCAGCCCTAACTAAGAGCTCTGTCATAGAGGAAGGTCTTAAGCCTGGACTTAAATGTAGAGAGGATGTCTGCCTCCCTGACCATGGAGAGAGCTGGTTCCATAATAGAGGAGCCTGGTAACTGAAGGCTCTACCTCCCAGTCTGTTTTTAGAGATACTGGGAGTCGCTAACAGACCTGCATTCTGGGTGCTCTGGTAGGACAGTATGGAATAACAAGGTCTTTCAGATAAGATGGAGCTTTGTCATTAAGAACCTTGTAAGTAAGTAGAAGGATCTTGAAGTCTATTCTGTATCCTACAGGAAGCCAATGGAGAGAAGCTATAATGGGAGAGATGTGCTCTCTCTTACTAACTCTTGTCAGTACCCTCGTTGTAGTGTTCTGGACCAGCTGGAGACTCTTTAGAGAGTTTTTTGTACATCCTGACAAGAGAGAGTTACAGTAGTCCAGCCTAGAAGTAATAAACGCATGGACCAGTTTCTCAGCATCACTCTGAGAGAGGATATTCCTGATCTTAGCTATACTGCGCAGATGAAAGAAGGCAGTCCTAGTCACATGCTTTATGTGAGAGCCAAAGGAAAGATCCTGGTCAAAAATGACTTCAAGGTTCCTCGCGGTTGGACCAGAGTTCAAGGTGATGCCATCCAGAATAGCAATCTGATTGGAGAATGTGTCCCTGAGATGCTTAGGTCCAAACACAATAACCTCTGTTTTGTCAGAGTTCAGTAGTAGGAAGTTAGAAGATATCCAGGATTTGATGTCTTTCAAGCCATCTTGCAGATTGATGAGGCGGCATTTATCATCTGGCTCTATCGATAAGTAGAGCTGAGTATCATCAGCATAACATTGGAAATTGATGGAGGGCTTCCGGATTATATCCCCTAATGGAAGCATGTAAAGAGTGAAGAGAACTGGCCCTAAAACACAACCCTGTGGTACACCATATGTAACTCTGCTGTAGGGTTAGTGTTATGGAATGGTCATTATTAAGTGGTGCAACGGATCGCGGTTGATCTGTGATCTGAACTGATCGCCCTCCAGGCGATCAGTACGGATGTGGTCTGCGGATCTATCAATGAAAAAAAAAGTTGTGTGTAGTGTGGTAACACGTAGGCGCACTGCCCCAGCCAAATAAATGGGCAATTTAAAAAAGTTAGCTCATATATCGTCCGGTCCAATCCGTGAGGTTTCTCCTATTATTAACATTAGTGCATTGAAACCTGTCAGATAAGTATGACTTTTAGGGCAGATCCTTAAATCCCAATTTCATGGTCTAGTGTCTGCAGTAAAATGCAGTGATTGATGGTATCAAATGCAGCACTGAATACAAGTACAGAGACCTCTGTCAGAAGCTAGAAGAAGATCGTTGGAGACTTTGACCAGTGCTGTTTCAGTGCTATGGTGTTCTCTAAATCCAGATTGGAAAGCTTCAAAAAGCTCGTTACTGTGCAGATGTTCATGTAGCTGCTCTAGGACAACCTTATCAAGGATTTCAGAGATGTAGGGAAGGTTGGATATAGGCCTAGTTGGCTAATACATCTGGGTCAAGAGAAGGTTTTTTAAATAAAGGATTAATGACAGCCACCGTAAAGGCCTGTGGCACATAACTTGTGACTTGGAGACATGTAGCTGATTTGGAAGAGTTCATTACAGAATTTAAGTCTCACAGGTTGATGGGGGAGAAGCTGTCCAAGTATGCACCAAGTCTGGGAGGTGCTTCCATAGGGACTGTAATCTGTGGTCCATTATTGCCAGTCCTTGTCCTAATATTTACAATCGTTTCAGTAAAGAAAGCTTGGAAATCTTTACTGCTGAGAGTCAGAGGGATGCATGGCTCAACAGCACTGTGGTTCTTAGTCAGCCTGGCCACAGTGTTGAAAGGGAACCTGGGATTGTTCTTATTCTTTTCTATTAAGGATGAATAGTATGTGTGTCTAGCATTACAAAGTTCTTTTTTATATATTAATAAGCTATCCTTCCAGGCTCAACGGTCTTCCACGCGTTGGCTGGAATGCGTTTTCCTTTCCAGCTGTCTGGTCTTCTGCTTCAAGATGCGCAGGTTTGAATTGTACAAGCGAGCTATTCTCTTCTGGTTGATGACCTTCTTTTTCAGAGGGGCTACGGCATGAAGTGCTCCAAGGAGTGTTGATGCAGTGGTGGCATAGCATTGAAATTGGCATAGCTGCCCATTATATTGCTACAAGGTGTGGCAGCAAGCTCCTCTGGATTGAGCTCTTTAAATGTAGAAACGGCAGTGTCAGATAGACATCTACTGTAGAGGGATTTTTTCCCAGATAAATTATAATTGGTTAAAGTAAATTTAAGGGTTATTAAAGTATGTTCAGGCAGACATGGTTTAGATGAAAAACTGTAATGTGATCAGCTTCTATTCCATAAAATTCATTGCTAAACTTGACAGAAAGTCAGGGAATTCATCTAAGAACTCAGAATAAGGTGCAGGAGGACAATACACATAACAGTGTTTTTTTCTGCTTTCCAGTCTGGGTGTGAGAAGCTGAAATTGTTTGTTAAGCACCACATAGACATCCAGAGATGGAACGACAACATGTGGCTAAACGTAAGTGTGTTGTCTCTAGTCAAATTGGGCAGAGAGCTAGAGAAAACTATGGAATCCGACATTGTTTTGGTCTAATTACACACCAACTCCACATTAATTCCAAATAGCGCACTTGGGTATCATTAGACAGACTTGGATTATGATTGTACTATATTTATGTTTACATTTCGTCAGCAGCTTTAGATTTGCTTCAGTGTCGCCCGTTTGGCTCCTGGGATGCACCTAACTATGCTCGCTTAAGTCTCTACCTTCATGCTCTGGAGGACAGAGTTGCCAATGACTAATGTCAGCCTCTCAGCAGGCAACGAGCCAACATCTAGAGTTTGGTTCTCAGTGGGTGTGTTGCTGTGTGGAGTGAAAATTGGTTGGAGACATGAGGGGGTTGGTGGTGAATCATGGGCTGTTTATGTGTTTCTTTCATCATGTCATCCAGCAGGTCTGGCTACCCAGTTGCTTGGGAGCAGCAGCAGCCAGGCTATGTGGCTCCGCACCGACCAAGAGGGTTTGCGAAGTTACGGAAGCTAATGGACTAGCCTCCATAGTGTGGAGCTGGGGCGCTAACTCACTGAACCTCACCTCCAAGCCTGTTGCAATGAAAATAAATGTATGAATGTATATGAATGTATATATAAAATAAAGTCACTGAGTAAAGTCAGTCATTGCACAGTTGAGTTTTTTTTCTTTGAAATAAATAGCAAAAAGTCATAGGCAAGGCAAGGCTACAGGAAAATGAAACCAGCCATTGTCCAGTGGTAGAGGATTTTTTGCACTGATGTGAACAGTCCTATCTCCAAATTAACGATATCACCATATCTTTAGCAAAAACTAAAGATATGGTGATTGATTTTAGAAGGAACACCCACATGCACAAAGACACTCTTATTATAGGTCAGACTATTGAGGTGGTGTAATCTTATAAATATCTGGGGACTGTCAATGATGACAAATTGAATTTTGTCATCTGTGCCAACTGTGAAGCTGTGTGCAAGAAGGGTCAACAGCGTTTAAAGAACACTGTTTAAAGAAGCTCTCACGCTTTCATATTGACCGAACTATTATGATCATGTTTTATCGTGCTTTTATTGAATCGGTTTTATCATTTTCTTTGGTGTCAAGTTTTGGTCACATATCCTTAAAGAGAAGAATGCCTTAAACCAAACAGTCAAATGGTCCTCTCAACTGATTGGTGAGTATCAGCTTTTCCCAGCATCCCTGTATTCTAGACAGCTACAGAGGATTGCTTTTTCGATTTTAAATGATGACACTTTGAACTGTGAATTCCAGCTTCTCCCCTCCAGATGGAGGTACTTGGTCCCAAAATGCAAGACAAAATGTTATAGCGCATATGCCCATTAGGTGGCGGAGTTATGTTGAGTGTTGACAGCAGTAGAAGAACGGTGTATTTACGAAGCATGAGTAAAGTAGCCATGTGATAACTTACCTGAAGGCTCCAGACTCTTTCATTGTGAATATAAATCCTTCAATAGTCCCCATATTGCGTTAAGGGTCTGATTTTATGCACAAATGCTGTGAAGTTATGCGCACAGCGTGCTGCAGTATGAGCAACTCGCAAGGCCCGCATCGGAGTCTGATGGTAAATGGGCTTATGCAGTGCTTTTCTAGCTGTTAGGACCGCTCAAAGTGCTTTACACTGTTAGTCACATTCACACACTCATACAATATGTATGGTACTGTATCTAAGCCTTAGCATTCACACACCAGTGATCGGGGCAAGTGTGGGCTCAGTATATTGCCAAAGTACATTAGATGTGTGGACTGGAGCACCATCGAACCACTAATTTTTCAGGGATGAAGATATTTGGGTCAGTAACAGAAAAAAGAAAAAGTTAGACTCAAACCTTACCCAGGCACAGGAGGAGTCCTTAAATACAGCTTGGTGAAGTTTGTTATGAAAAGCATCACTGAACAACAAACTCTGTTAGGAAAGAAAAAAGTGCTTAAAACCCAAAAACCAGATGACTGGTAAAAGTCATAAAAGACATGAAAAGAGGACATGAATCGAGGTCTCCTTTGGACTTTTCTACACTGATGATGGCCATGTGTTATTCATCTGTCAGATATGTAGCCTATAATAAAGCTGGTTTTGCTGCCTTAAAGATGACAGCATCAGCATGCACAGAGTCCACTTGATAGAGTGTAATCATTCTCACTGTACATTCAGTTTAGAGAGTTTATTGTCATATGCATTAAGGTACAGTGTACGATCAATGCAATGAAAAGCAGTAGGCCAGACACTTCTTCAGCCCTCATCACAATAAAAACAGTTAATAAGTCAAGAATAAATAATCATAAAATAATAATAATAAAGAACGAAATAATTGCACTTAACACTAACTGTTAAGCAGGCTGATGGTCTGTGGATAGAAACTATCCTTGAGGCAACTGGTGCATGCCTTGATGCTTATCAGACGCTTGCCTGAATGGAGGTAGGCAAACAGGCTGTGTGCTGGGTGGTGAGAGTCCTTTAGGATGTGTAGAGCCTTGTTCTTGCAGCGGGAGGTGTACATGTCTGTTACCTGTGGCAGTGGTGAACCAATGATTTTTGAAGCGGTTTTTACTGTCTTTTGATGAGCTTATGGTCATGAGCTGTAATACTGCCAAACCAGACAAGGATGTCTCCTGTGAGGATGCTTTCAATAGTTGATCTGTAGAAGTTGATGAGAAATCTTGTGGGCAAACCATTTTTCTTGAGACACCTCAGAAAGTATAGTCTCTGTTGTGCCTTTTTAACCAACATGCTGGTGTTCAAAGACCAGCAGAGGGAGTCAATGATGTGAATGCCCAAGAACTTGAAAGAGTTCACAATTTCGACAGTGGTATTATTAATACAAACAGGGAGATGTGTGGGACTGGATTTCCTAAAATCAATAATCAGTTCTTTTGTTTTTGCAGCATTAAGAAACAGGTTATCATTGTTAGACCATACAGACAGGTTTGCCACCTCGTCCCTATAAGCAGCCTCATTATTGTCACTAATAATTCCAGTGACTGAATTTCACAATTAGGCTGTTCTGGTGTTAAGCGACACAGTCATATCTAAATGGACTAGTAAAGGACAAAGGCAACAACCTTGAAATGTGCCAGTGCTAAGAACAATTGTGGATGAGTAGCTGGCATTTACTCCTACTGTCTGAGGTCTGCCTGTCAGAAAGTCATTCATCCACCTGCAGATGACATGGCAAAGGCCCAGGTCTTTCAGTTTTAATACTAATTGAGGTGGCACAATAGTGTTAAAAGCAGAGCTATAATCAATAAACAGCATTCTGACGTGAGCATTTTTGCGCTCTAGATGTTCCAGTACAGTATGAATAGACAGTGTTACAGCATCCTCAACAGATCTGTTGGATCGGTAGGCGAACTGAAGAGGGTCAAGATTAGCAGGAATACTGTTGTTTATGTATGTCTTCACCAGCTTCTCGAAACATTTCATAACCCCAAATGTTAAGGCAACAGGTTTGTAATTGTCACCAAGAAAAGATTTAGAATTTTCTCAGGAACAGGCACAATAACAGTTTTTTTAAAGCACATTGGTACTTTACCCCCTATCACAGTGACAGGATAAAAAAGTCCGAAAAACACATGATGGCTGACTAGAACAGGACAAGGTAAAAAACCCAGCGGCCTTGCCTGTTTTAACAGATTTATACATTCATTAGTATGACAAAATGGCAAATTTATATAGTGGACTGAAAATGGGGTAATGAGTGATTTTTGGATATAGCTCGAGGCTAACTCCCATTGCTTGCACCAAAAATTTCCCACCAAAGCTGGATTACTCAGCCCAAGCAGCAAACTATGACGACAGCCACTTGAGGGACAGTTTCATGCTATTTATTTTAACTAATAGCAAGTAGTTAAAGGCATTTTTTCACTATATGTTTATTCAATTGTTTACTTCACTTTCCTCCCATGTCTCTAACTAATAGATGATACATATATTAATAAGGTGTTGAGAGACAATAAAATATATGCTCGCTCAATGAGTAAATGAAATGAAACAGAAATGCTTCCAAGGGTCTGAGTTCAAAGACACCAGTTCCAGTCCAGGTCAAATCCAGACTGTTTATAAAATTACCTTATAATTTATTTTACAACGTATAAAGTAGGAGCTTTTTGTTAACGAATACGAATTACTTTATTAATCCCCAAAGGGAAATTCATTTGTCTACTAGCTCATCTACCATTTGCAGAAGAATTAAAAATCCTGATGGCTGCGGGTATAAAAGATCTTCTGTATCTCTCTGTCCTGCAAAGAAGAGAGAGGAGCCGTCCACCACCACTGCTTCTTTGATCCATCAAGGTGTTATGAAGTGGATGATCCGTGTTGTTCAGTATGGCCTTCATCATCCTCATTGTGTATCTCTCCACCACTTCCCCCAGAGAGTCCATCTTTACTCTGATGACAGAGCCAGCCTTCTTGACAAGCTTATCCAGCCTCATAGCCTGCTTTTTTCCTAAACTTCCTCCCCAGCAGACTGCAGCATAAAATAAAACACTTGCCACCACAGACTGATAGAACATCTGCAGCATCTTACTACAGATGTTTAGAGATCTGAGCTTTCTTAGGAAAAAGAGGCAGCTCTGCCCTTTTTTGTAGAGTGCATCTGTGTTAAGGGACCAGTCCAACTTGTTATCAAGGTGTACACCTAGATATTTATAGGTTGTCACCACCTCGATGTCCACTCCACAAGTGTTCACTGGCTGAAGAGGGGGCTTGGACCTACGGAAATCCATGATCATTTCCTTTGTCTTTGAGGTGTTCAGCATGAGGCAGTTTTTGTAACTGCAGTCACTGAAGGCTTTTATCAAATCCCTATATTCAGATTCCTGTCCATTCCTAATACATGCCACAATAGCAGTGTCATCTGAGTATTTCTGGATGTGGCAGGACTCAGAGTTGTATTTAAAGTCTGCTGTATACAATGTGAACAGGAATGGAGCCAGGACAGTCCCCTGTGGAGCCCCCGTGCTGCTCATTAATGTTCCAGAAAAACAATTCCCCAACCTGACAAACTGTGGCCTTTCTGTCAGGTAATCTGTGATCCAGGAGACAAAGGAAGGATCCACTCCCATCTCTTTGAGCTTATTTTTGAGAATGTTGGGTTGGATGGTATTAAATGTGCTTGAAAAATCAAAAAGCGTAATTGTAGCATGTAGAGGACTGCATCATTCACTCCAATGTGTTCTTTGTATGCAAACTGCAGGGGATCGAATTGTCTTTGACCTCAAGCCTCAGTAGGCGGAGAATCAGCCACTCCAGGGTTTTCATGATGTGTGAAGTCAGGGCTACCGGTCATTTAGTTCAGCCGGACATTTTCTTTTTGGTACCGGCACTATACAGGATGTTTTCCACAGGTCCACCACCCGCCCCAGCTGTAGACTCAGGTTGAAGATCCTGTGGAGAGGTTGACACAGTTGGGCAGCACAGTCTTTAAGCAGCCTTGGACACACACCATCTGGGCCAGCTGCCTTCCCAGAGCAAAGTCTCCTGGGCTCCAAACTCACCCCTGTCTCTGTGACAAACATGGGTGGAGGAACAGGTGTGAGAAGGGGAGTAGCTGCAGCAGTGGAGACGTACCCGGGTGTAGGAGGGGTAGCCATGGTGGAGAAACACACTTGTGGAGGAGAAAAAGGAGCCGCAGTGAAGATGCTCACACGTTGTTGAAGAAGACCAGGAGCTGTGGTGCAGAAACACACTTGTGGAGGAGAAGAAGGAGCCGCAGTGGAGATGCCTACACATTGAGGAAGAGAAGGAAGAGCAGGAGCAGCAGTGGAATGGGATGTGGCCTTGGTGTCAAACCTGTTGAAGAACTGATTGAGTTCATCAGCTCTTTCCACATCACCCACTATTGACTGTCTTTTCTTTTTGTTGTAGCCAGAGATGGTATTAATTCCTCTCCATGCCCCATGGATGCTGTTGTGTTGTAAATTCTTCCCTATCTTTTTGTATTCCAACTTTGCCATCTTCAATCTCTTCCTCAACTCATGTTGCACCTGTTTGAGCCGTTCTTTGTCACCATCTCTAAAAGGTTCCTTTTTTTGGTTGAAGATTGCCTTTATGTCACTTGTGATCCAGGGTTTGTTATTGGGGAAACAGCATATAGTCTTTGACTGTTTTACAGAATACATCAACTTGTGTAGAGACACAATCAACCTGTCTGTCAATGTCCATACTGTTCTTATCTGTTTCCAGCAGCACATCCCAATCTGTGCATTCAAAGCAGTCCCTTAGAGCCTCTCTAGCCTCAGGTGTCCATTTCTTTACTGTGAGTGTAGTTGCAGGTTCCCTCTGCACACAGGGTTTGTAACAGGTCTGGTTGTGATCTGACCTGCCCAGTGGTGATAAGGCAGTAGCTCTGTAAGCTTCTTTGACATTGGCATACAGCAGATCAAGGGTTTTGTTTTCTCTGGTAGCACAGTTAACAAACTGTGTAAATCCAGTCAGGTGGGAGGAGGGGGAAACATGGTTGAAGTCTCCTGATATTATTGTAAGTGTTTCAGGATGTTTGGTCTGTATCCTAGCAACAATATCATGTAGTATCTCACATGGAACTTCAGCAGTTGCCTTTGGAGGGATGTACACAAGTATTGTTATGATATGACTGAATTCTCTTGGTACATAATATGGTTGCATTCCAACAGCCAATAATTCAATGTCTGGACAACACATCTTCTCCTTGACAGTAATATGTGCAGGATTACACCATCTCTGGTTCACAAATAAGGCCAGTCCTCCTCCTTTTTTCTTGCCACTAGCCTTAGCATCTCTGTCTGATCGTATGAGAGTGAAGCCAGGTATATCCACAATGGAATCTGAGATGTTTTGATTCAACCAGATTTCAGTAAAACACATCAGGCTGCGCTCACGGTACACTTTCTGAGTCTTCACCAATATCTCCAGCTCATCACTTTTGTTGCAAGAGAGTTGACATTTCCCATGATGATAGCTGGCAGAACGGGCTTGTATCTGCATTTCCTGGCCTTCAACTTTGCACCAGCACGGCAACCACGAAAACTCCTCCTTATCTCAGCTGGAATAGGGTGACATACTCCAGATTTGCTCCGTTTCAATGAAAAAAAGCTTTTCTCTTGAAAAAAAAACTCTTCTCCCAACTGAAGTATCCATCAGTAGTTGACAAAAATATGAGAAAAAACAAAAATAAAGCAAAGACTGGATGAAAACTTTGCTGCTACCAGTTGAAGCGCATGTTCTAGAATCTGTGTGAATCTGTTCTTGAAACCTGTGTGTCTGTATTGTCATGTGTGGATTCAGTTGTCTAGGTGGCCCATTCACTCATAGGCATTGCTCCTGCTGTTGACCACTAGATGTCACTGTGACATCACTTCCTCTCACTTTGAGTCATCCCAGTGTTGAGCTGTTTCAGTGAGTGAGGAGATGCACTGTCAAACTCTGTGATAATGTGTTAATTTTTTCAGCAACTCTGTGTGTGTGTGTGTGTGTGTGTGTGTGTGTGTGTGTGTGTGCGTGCGTGTGTTTTTTTTTCTTATTGATATTTCAGCAAAATTAATCAGAACAAACCTGATCCACTGAAGAACCAGAAACAACGCAGCTGGACCTTTGTGTCTTGGATAGGCCCTATAAGTGACACGTCTCTGCCTAAGTGTGACACATCTCTGCCTCTAATACCTCCTTCTATTCACCTTGCTGTCTCTAGAAATGGTGAGCCATGTTTTCCTATTTTTTGGTGGCTGGTGCTGGTGGCAGCGCAGGTCTCGCTGATTACCATGTTGTTATGATAACATGGGCCTGTGACCTGACTTGGACTGGTGGTAAGGGATATTACATGTGTGGCCTAAAGGGGTAGGCTGTGTCTTTATTTTAATGCCTCACTAATTTATAGGTAAAATGAAGACAGTCTGAGATTGGCACACCTATGTGTGAAACCTGTGTTTGTGACCTGTCTGTATGGATTTGTTAATCTGCTTCAGTTTACTGCAGCCCACCTATTTCGCTCAGCCCATGGTGTGAAGAACTTCACAGGCACACTTTCCACACAGCCCGCGTCTTCGACTGTCCGCCCTGCTGCTTCAGTTTCACTTTCCCATGTAACCTCCCATGCAGTGTGTCCCAGTATTGAAGGCTCCACCCTCACATTTATCACTAGCGGTTCATGTCACTGGTCGGCTATGAGACAGTGTTTCTGTTGTCCTTGTGTGACCATTTACAGAAATTAACATTTATTTGATGATAGTCAGGCGATTAAATATAAATGTGTGTATATATATATATATACACATATATATGTGTGTGTGTGTGTATATACACACATATTCGTGTCGTCTCAACAGAGCTAAGTGATCTCTGACACTGTTCACATCAGACTGTTTTGTTCCTTTCGAACACTGTAAGACTCACTCACAAAACAGAGGACCCTGAAAGCTCTATAAGATCTATATAAAAAATAAAATAAAAAAAAAATGACACGCACGTCGAGTCCGCGGGGGGACTTTAGTGACGCTAAATCTCATTTAAGTACAGTAACATACTAAAACGCAACTGCGAATTCATTGATGTGCAATAGGCTTAATAGTGTAAAAATAGTGGAGAGCAGGGAAGGCTGTATATGGCCCAGGTGTAACTCTAAGCAGCTGGTTTGTACCTGTTAGTTCAGTAATCATTTTACGTGACAGAGGCACACTATTCCAGAAAGAAAAAAAACTGTCTGGATAAAAAATTGTTTTTAATTCCATCACAGTCTGTCTGCTTTGTAAACACGCTTCTGCAGACTCTCAAGAATGTCATGAGTTTATAGATATTTTCATGTTAGTTATCAGTGCCAAGAAGGTCCTAGCAGCTGTAAGTTAATCATGTTCGTGGATACAAGAGTCTGGTTTCATTGTATCGAAAACAACACAAACACGCGCACTGCATATGTTAACTCTAACATTTCACTGTTTGAAACTAAACATGTGTAACCACATCATATGGAATCTACAAGACTCAGGCCCGAAAATTATGTCAGACATATGAATAAAAACTACAATATACCCCGGTGTCTCTTAACATAACTATTACTTTTGTATGTGTGGACACAGATTTCTTGTTTTTGTGACAGCCCCCACTGTTTGACCAAACCCTGAGATGAGATGTTGATTTCTGTGAACATGGACATGACATGGCACTGTTTTCATGAGGGAAGAATAAAATTTGTGAAATTTTGGTTGTGGTGGTTTTGTTCAGACTCTCAGCTGCAGGTCCGGGCCAGAGAAAGACTCTGGTCCGGCTCAACTGAGCATCTTTCACTTGCCCATGCTCGCGCTTGCACTCACCCAAACCCTTCTGCTAACCTCGTTTACTTTAGCGTGTAAAGCGCTCCATTAAGAAATATGTTTCTTATAAGGTTGTTACCTATAGGTTTGGCTGTGGGAGATTAAGGGAGAAATTTGTGTTTATACGGCTTTGAGGGCGAGGCAGAGATATCTCTGTGTAAAAAAAAAAAAAAAAAAAAAAGAAGAAGAAAAGAAAGAAAGAAAAACTCAGGTATTTTCACTTTTCACAGTTTTTTATTGCGCAAATCATAATATACCTGATCTCGACACTTTAAGGTCAAGGCCTCACTTGATAATAGAAGGAAACTAGAATGTGAAATATAATAATTCTAAATGTGCTTGCAGATCTTGATCCTGCTGCTCCAAAAAAGAGACAGAAAAGGAGACCGGGGGGGAGAAAAATAAATATAACGTAGCCTCTGGAATCAAACCACAAACTACATGAAGCCACGGCTCTTATATGAATGACACCAATGAAGCTGTTTATTAATGCAGTCTTTTGTATTGCAGGCGGCACAACGGCGGTTCTATTAACACTTCGACGACGCTTCTCTGCTGAGCGCCTCCTCTGCTGCATCGTATTCTCCTATCGACCCACTTTGCGTTCACTTTGATGAAGTGGTGGCCGCAGTGACGGTGACAGAGGCTTTGGGCTGCTTTTCTCTGATGAATGTCCGGTTGATCAGGCGTAATAAGGAGTAATTAAAACCTATAAATTATCCACCAGCAATCCTCTCTTTCGCACGGGGAGATAAGAGCGCTCTTTTTAAGAGCCAGCGTTACAAACAATACCGGCCGACACTGGTGACCGTACCTCCGGAGGGAGGTGGTGTGTGCTCAGAATGGAGGTGTGCGCGTTTTAAGTGACCGTCTATGAAGACGCTGGAGGCGCGCGGTTGAGGGCGGAACATCGAGCTTGCAGCTCAAGACCTCTTAAAAATGACTGTGTGCGTGACTATTTCTAAAACAAAATATACTACAAATTTGTGTGTATGATCATTTCTAAGAGAAAATACATGCCCCCGCTATCCAAGTTTGTACTGAGGACGAAATGAAGGGCAGTTGTGGGAGGTTTCGGAAGAGGCTGGAGTTGTTAGGATGTTTCAACAGCAGAAAAAATTCACATTCTAGAGAAAGGGTTAGAAAGTGCATTTCACGCACGCCCTGTCTGTCAAACGTCACGTGTCCAGTTCAGAGTAAACCTTCTGGATCTGAGGTTCAATTTCATCCAAACCCCACCACCATACTCTCTCTGTGCGTGTAGGCTAGGTGCAGCTCGTCTCCTCGTCTCCCTCAGCTATACGAGACTTCCCAGATACACCGTAACACGGCTGAAGATAATCTCTTGTTTGGATTCGCTGTGGAGTCTGCTCTGTGCTCAGTACCCCCCTCTTGGCTCAGGGACGCCTGACATTATTGGGCGTCGTCACCTCATGTCCAAAAGTGTCCTGGCGTGTGTGTGTGTGTGTGTGTGCGCGCGCGCGCGTCTTTATTGGAGTGTGTGTGTGTGTGTGTGTGTGTGTGTGTGTGCGTATGGTAATGTGACGTGAGGACTTTGTGAAGATTCGACTGTCATACAGCGGTGAAAAGGGGTGTGTGAGAGCGGTGCGCAATAGCAGCTGTAGCCAGTCTTGTAATAAGTCACCGACCATGACACGCTGGAGCACCTTTACACAAGCAGGATGTCCATACTTTGTAGTAATAATAACAAAGACCAGCAATATTCCACAGGGAAAATAACTAGGCTATGTTTTAGTGCTTCCCGTGCTCATTTTGGATACAAGCCCACATAGTGGAACTGGATTGAGAGAACAGAAGCCTTCACAGAAGCCGCGATGGAAGAGCAGCGGGATGTTAACGGCACGGATAGTAGCGAGGGAGAGAGCGTCTCCCCCTCTCCCCGCTTGCCTTCGCCGCCTATACTGCCCCTGCAGGTGGCCCAGCAGGCCCACAGAACCACCAACTTTTTCATCGACAACATTCTGAGGCCAGACTTCGGCTGCAAGAAGGAGCACGGCCTGAGCTCACGGGAGAGGGAGCAGACTTACGGCCGGGAGTGCGTTCACTCGGTGGTCAGCAGGCCAAGCCTGCCCGAGACGCCATGCCAAGACTCCAACTGCAGCAGCGACAGCACCTCGTCCTCCGCCTCCTCCACCTCCTTGACGAGTCCCAAAAGGAGCAACGGCACTATTGCAGGAGCCGCAGCCGCCGGGAGCAGTGGCGTGAAAGCCGAGGAGAGGACTGGCGGCGGTGCCGCGGAAAACACCAGCTCCTCTATTGTGGTGCTAAACGGCACCGGGGCGCCAACGCCGGAGAGCCAGCCGCTGCTCTGGCCCGCCTGGGTCTACTGCACCCGGTACTCGGACAGGCCCTCATCTGGTAAGACAATAGTTTCAAGACGCGTCCGGTTCCATTCACAAGAGGAATAATCTCCCATTTCACTTTTGTCTCAGAAGGTTTAATTCCATCATTTACTTCCTGATCTTCTTCTTTTAGACTGTTAGACGATATTACATTCAAATTATTTTAGGCCTGTCGCATTATTTGCTTTCAGCACACCTGGAGATGCTTTAAGAAAGTCTAGGGAAGTAGTATTTAAAAAAAAAATAATAATAATTAATTAAAAGACAAACTTGAAGGTAAAATACAGATGACGTGAGAACTGGTTAGACAGTTTAGTTTCCCCGGGTCCCGCGCGGCGGCCTGTTCCTCTACCTGTATTCATTCATTTAGTAAGGTCACAAGTAACGTTACTGTAGTTAATGTTGAAATCCTCTCAGAATCAAGATACATCTATACTTTCACAACTTTCAGTTCAAAGGTCTTCTATTATTTAACAAGGTTATCATGCAAAACAAAAAATAAAACGACCGGGGCGCAGTGAATCAACCTGTCACAGGTGAAGGCGTCCAGACAAACACATGCAAATAAATGTGTTTTAGTAATGAACATCTGGAACAGAACAAATGAAGAATGTTGTGTAGAAAAAAACTGATTTTTTTGTAAGCAACAGACATAAAAATGGAAAAGTGTAGATAAATGAGCTAATACATTTGATTTTTTTTAAACTCATTTTAATTTGCATGCAGGGAAAACACAGACTTCAAAATAGTTGAAGGTAGCTGAACTTGTTTTGACTCTTGCAAACAGCCAAAAGCAAAGCGCCAACTGAGAGGGTTCACAGACACTTCACATTGTTTAAAAATTCAAAATGCTTCAACGAATAAAAACGTGAAGGTGTGAATGACATGGGCCTACAGGTCGAGTCAGGCAGAGCATTTATCGTGTGCTTGGCTGACTAACTTGGTTTTTTGGATCAGCAGCTGGACACTGATTCTTTAAGATTGGGAGCAGGTGAGACTCGACGTTTGCGGATCTTTTGTATAGACCAAACAAACCAATACGGGGGGGGGGTCACTGGGCCTCAGAAATGTAGCCTATACAGATATTCATGACTACATAGTCTTGAGGTTTTGCTTTGCTTTGGAACCCAGGTTTTTTCCGGGGTTTTCCTACTGAGTTTAAATGAGTACATGATAAAACGCAGTAGAAGTCATGTGGGTTGTCATAATAATCATTATTACATAAAGTTTATTATTATTATTATTGTTGTTGTTGTTATTATTATTATTATTGTTGTTGTTGTTATTATTATTATTATTGTTGTTGTTATTATTGTTGTTGTTGTTATTATTATTATTGTTGTTGTTGCCGTTGTTATTATTTCAACGACAATAATAATATTAGCCTAATGTTGTAAAATATACAACAATGAAACAACGGACAAAAACGTCTATTGCAAGTATAGGCTTAACCTATAATCATGATAATGATGAAGGAATTTATATCCTACACCGTTGCCCTTTTTTTCTTTCTTTTTTTTTAATCTCTTCTCGTATATGTATTCAAAAAAAAAATTATTGATCAATTTCTGTGAAAATTAAACCACAATTAACCTTTACAATAGGAATAAAACAAAATCATTCCAACTTTATGGGCAACGGTGTGTATAACCTAGCCTATAATAAGTGTGTATATTATGATTATGATTATGATTATTATTATTATTGTTGTTGTTGTTATTACTTTATCATTACCTTATTATTATTATCCCTGACCTCTCTACCCTACCTGCATGATGAATTTACAGTTTCACTTGCCGTTTTCTGAAACAGCTGGTCAGTAAAGGTGGTGCCCATTGTGTTGTACTTCCTCATACAGCACCACTGCAACACTGCTGCAGAGTCTGAAGATAGATAGAGATAAATATAGATATGTCATAGGCTAAATTTCAATGTCAGTTCTTTAAGAGGATTGGAAATGTTGTTGTGTGAAAGTGACTTGTCTCTCGGCTATAGGCCTATAAGCTATCTGTGCATTGTTACTTAACCTAGTTGTGTATGCGTTGCATGCATATTTATATTTCCGCTGTCCTGTCTTTCGCCCTTACTGCAGGTCCAAGGACACGGAAACTAAAAAAGTCAAAAAGCGGCAAAGAGGACAAGCGGCCGCGCACGGCCTTCACGGCCGAGCAGCTGCAAAGACTGAAGACGGAGTTCCAGGTGAACCGCTACATCACGGAGCAGCGGCGGCAGTCTCTGGCCCAGGAGCTCAACCTCAACGAGTCCCAGATCAAAATCTGGTTTCAGAACAAGCGCGCCAAGATCAAAAAAGCCAGCGGCTTCAAGAATGGGTTGGCGCTGCAACTAATGGCGCAGGGACTGTACAACCATTCCACCACCACCATCCAGGAGGACAAGGAGGACAGCGACTGACCGGCCACAGACGCAGTGCCATGGGCGGCCTCCTCCCTGCTCTCTGTATATTGTATATATAAATAGTATCTTATTTAATAATGGAGATGGGGAGGTTGTGTGGACAGCTCCGTCCCCTCCGCCTCCCCCTCTTCTAAGGATGTGACCGAACAAACGTCAGACTGTCGGAGTGACCCGTCAAAACCAAAGATTTTACTGGAGAACAGCCTGGACAGTTTCAACAACTACGAACCCCCCCCCCCCCCCCCCCCCCCCCCACCCACACCCACACACACACACACACACACACACACACACACACACACACACACACACACAAAACCCCCTAACCCCCTAGCCCAGTTTTCGGGCAGTTTCGATTCATCTCCGCAGCTGTGCTGAGAGTTTTGTTTTTACAGTGTTTCTGGACCAACTACGTTCATACGGTCATTTTAATAGAGCAGAGCACCGGCAATGAACACATAGTGAACCCCTCAGGAATATTATAGGAATATTATAGAAATGTTGTGACGTCACCTAGAACTGCCGCTGACACGAGGTCACGCCCACTTATATCTGAAATCTCTGTTTTTCTTTTTGATGAGAGGTGGATTACACATCGGCTAATTTGTGTAAAACACGCAATCCCTTCATCTCTTCACTGACTGTCCTCTAACCCGCCAAGTGTGCTTTTTATACACAATCCCGTGTAAATTGAACATGTTAGTTTCAGATTTTTAATTACAAAAGAAAAACATCTAAACTCCGACCCTTTTAGACTTTTGAATAAAGTCAGTCAATAACCACTAACCTGAACCCTGCTCTGTGCTCCTGTCACTTCAGAGTGGGTTCAAATCACACCACACCCGGGAAGTCATTTGTTTTTTGCTGATTTAGGATCGTGGTCTCAAAATTTATAAGCTCCCCCATATAACAACATGTGAGAGATACTCTAAGTCATGCACATAGGCTACTGTGCAGTAGGCCCACAACCTCACTGATTACAGACTGTAATACTGCAGGACGGTAAAGACACATTAAAAACGCACCGACATAAAACCTCAGTGTTCCTACTAATTTCTATCATATTCCTATGACCTCCTGTCACAGTTTTCTGACTTGGTGTCTGTTATTATTTTCCTGTGATGCTTCCTGATAAACGCAGAGTGTTTGTTCTGTCGATCATTCAGGTTTAACACAACCCACACTGACTTATGTCCTCTGTGTTGCCGTAGTGTTGGCGGGTAAGCTGTTGCGACCTCGGGCCTGCACACACACACACTCACACACCTCTATATCAGCTGCTCCCGGGAAAAGAGCTGATGGAATATATTCTGTCCATTTAAACCATGTTTTCAAATAAACACTTTGTATAAGAAAAAGAGAAAAAAACTTCTCTAACCACATACTGACTGTTTTTTAATGATATCTCCGGATATTCAATTTATAAATACAGGTGCGTGCGGGCATGCGTGCGTGTGTGTGTGTGTGTTGAAGGGAGAGGCGATGGGTGGGAGGATGCATATTCATAGGTCTTTGGAAGGGTGTGAATTTACACTGCACGACGCGCCGCTATCAGCGCTGTTCAGAGCGTTGCGGAGCATGAAATTGCCTCTCCGTCTCTCTTTGTTCACTCATTTGATCAGCAGCCGCTGCAGGCCCGGAGCAGCATCTCAGGATATGGATTCAGAACCTGGACTCTCCCTTTGTGTGTGTGTGTGTGTGTGTGTGTGTGTGTGTGTGTCAGACCGAGCAAGCGGCGAACGGCGGCTCAGCGGGGTCAGGGCCATGTCCACGGCCCAGGTGCTGCTTTATCCTCAGGATGTAACAAACAAATTCAAGGAAAAAACAAAATAAACAAAGGCAGAGAATTAAAATAAATTAAACAAATGAATAAATGAAAAAAAAAAAACCCAAGGAACCAAAATCTGAATGTGTTTGACAGAATAAGGAATCTTTTCAAATGAATAACAAACAATAGAAAAAGAGTGAATATCTCATTCCGCTTCCTTTATCTGATTTATTTCTTCCACATTTTGAGACTGAGTCATGCAATTACAATGAAATAACTTAATCATAAATAATTACGTAATTCTCAATGGAAGTCATTTGAAAAATGTTCTCAATATGATTTATAACGTACATTTACAAAGTAGCATTAAATCACTCATCTATTATTGTTTATTAGAAAAATGTATGTACATGAAACACAAACAAGTAAAGGGAAATGTAATGCTTAAATTATGTTTGCCATCTAAACTATTCACAGTGTAATTTAATCAGTGTGTGTAAAAAAAAAGACACGAATGTGTTCAGAACTTTCACGAGTAAAGAAGGAGCCTTCAGATAAAATGATCAGCTTGACCTGCTTCTGCACTTCTGACTGGATCATCCTGTACTGAGGGAGAGAGGCACAACCGTTGACTGGACTGATTGATTGATTGAATGAATGAATTTCTAGGTGCCAATAAAGGAAAAAATATTTGAGCAGAGAAACGGCCTCCAGAAGTAAAATGAATCATTACGACGTCACCTCCTGCACGTGACGAGGTGTACAGGTTGGTTTGTTTAAAGAAAGGTATTTTTTCCGTTGTTCAGCAGCAAACACACACACACACACACACATATATATATCCTCTCCTGACAGCAGTCCACTGTGTAATTATAATGGACCAAATTACTTATGGAGTGAGCATCTTCCTGATGAAACCCAGCTATTTCCTCCAGCCTGCAGGTCATCTGTCATCTGTAGCTTCATGCTTCCCTTATAGGAAGGAGTCAGGCTCTTCTATAATCGCTCTGGAGCCTGTCCAAGAAAACCACTCCCATCCCCCCAACCCCCTCCTTTTAAAGTTAGAAGGAAAACAGCGGGTAACATTAGGCTGAGATCAATTTGTCAAATTCTAAGGTAAATGTTGTGACAGGCTGACAAGATCTTTGCCTCTACCTGTTTCCTTCTCCTCTGCTACCAGCTTCAAATCAGCAGGTAGAGGAGGAGAGATTTGCTTCCACAGGCAAACACCCTGGGATTATCCAATAGAAACAGAGTGATTGGCTGATATGATTTATTCACATGCTTTGGTCCTGCTTCTTTATTCCATGTGTGCATAATTGCATGATAAAAGTGTTGTGTGCATGTGTATGAAATCACAGAGTGTGATGCAAAATTCTAAACAATTAGACAAATTAACATTTCCCTACCAATTATGTGTGTGTGTGTGTGTGCATATGTGAATTGGTGGTGGTGGAGGGGGGCTGTGGCTATAAAACAGTTTTAATTTACATGCAAATGAAGGTAATAAACAGAGGGGCAACACTGCTGCTGTCCCCCAGCCTATGAACTACATGGATGTACAGTATCACAACACACATACACAAGTCATTTAAACATTTGCAGAATCAACTTTCTAAATGCCCTGCTGTGATGTAGCTCTGTGTATTCACAGAAGGGCTGATGGAGCATCAGATCAGTGTGTATTTCTCACTTTCTTGTCACAATACAAAGATTTTTTTTTTCAACAGTTCATTTTCATTTAAAGAGACACTGATAAAAAAATAAGCATTTAGGGGTGCTGTGTGGCAGTGGGTTAAGCATGCACCCATGTGCTGAGGCTATAGTCCTTGCTGCAGGCGCCCTCGGTTCAAATCCCATGTTGGGCAGCCCTTTCGTGCATGTCATTCCCCTTCTCTCTGCCTCCCCATTTCATGGGGAGTCCCAACCATGAGACAGAAAACCCTTCTGTTGACACCTTGCACCCACTAACTCCCTTGTCCTTGTTGTGTTATCCTCAGATACACACATGCACACAGTGAATGACAGTGGTGGGAGGAAGACTAAAACTCCACATGCCTTTCTCTGTCTACCAGCCTGTCAACAAGTGAGCTGTGAGGGCCAGCGGAGCACTTGTGACACACATGTCCACCGTTGCTTTATAATGGTTGAATAACAATGGTGGCACTGAGATGTACAGGCCTCCCACACTGCTGCTAAACACCCTGTGTGTATGTGTGTCACTAAGCAGTGTAAATCTTACAGTATATCAACCAACGTGTTCCATATGTGTATGTGTATGTGTCCATCTGTCTGCAGTGTGTGTTCAAAGAAGATGAGACTGTTGCTTCAGTTGCTTTGGATGAAATAACGTGATATGTTATGTTGTGTACGTTTACTGTTTGTTGTAGAAACCAAAGCTAAAGGCAAGATAAAAGCAGCTTCATGCTACAGAGATACACAGATGAACTGTATCGCACACTGTTTGAGCCTTGGTGCAGACACGTGGTCTGTGGCCAATGTCCTCTTAGCCTAACGGTGCTAACAGGATTAGATTCCTCTGCTTATAGGATCACCATTTAAAGGGCTGAGCTGTATAGGGTTCCCTAGTGAGGCGACGCCATTTTGACTGGAGCCAGCAGGTAAGTGTGTTACTGATTCACTTGTAGTATTGTGTTATATTATTCAGACTCAACTGCTCCTTTTCATGTTGGAGATGATGACATTTTTATGAATAAGAAGAATAAGAATTACTTTATTAATCGACTTTATTAACCGCAGTGAGTGTTTTTTTTTGTTTGTTTTTTTATCCCTCTGAGGCCCACATGATAGTATTGTGTTTTGAGTTGTGAAGAACTATGATAAATAATAATAGTTTTAGTCATATCAACCTGCATCACAGTTTCAAAGTCATATGCACTTGAATTTAAAAAACTCAGATTTTAAAACTTTCACCTCACATTCTATATTCGTTCAACAGAAAGTCTACACATTTTTAAATTTTTACGATATTTTAATTTAAATGGGAGGCTTTATGATAATATTTATCTTCATGTGAATATTTCTTTTATATATGCTGCTGTATTATACACTGCATAAATATGCATGAGTGAGGATGTTTTGCATTAGCGCAGCAGTGCAGACATTCATAGAGGTGTCAGAGACAGATAATCAAGGCAAAGCGTCTCTGCATGAAAGAAAGCGCTGCTGCAGGAGCCTGTGTGCAGCTCCTCTGGGCTATAATTGACTCTAAGTTTGGGCTGATACTGAATCTCACCATATTCCCACCTGATCAAAAGTCACACAGTATTTACAGTATAGGAGACAGAGGACAATGGCTGTACAGTATAGACTGCATAATATTAATATGAATATCTTCTATTTCAGAACAAATGAATAACATATTGACACATAGTGTGGACCACATTATACATCATCATAATACGGCATATACAATTCAGCAGGTATATTATATAGCTTTGAATGTGTCTCTGTTTTGTCATTGTTTTCTAGTTTTTATTTATGTAGATTACACAAAGCATAACCTCACAGGGAACAGGAATAACAAGTTTTATTATCATTGTTAAATTGTTTCTTTTGAATACAGGATAGATTTGAATTTAGCTCACTACTAAATTTTATTACTAAAACACACAACATTTGCAGATATTTATCAAAGTAATACCTCATCAATAAGCATATATGTAGGCTATCAGATTATTTTGATCATACCTGCTGATAAACTATTGGAATTAAATCATTATCACACTTTCAGTCTTTATATCATATATATCATCTCATTGTTTTGTTTTCACTGTCAACAGCTACATTGTTCTGATTCTGCATAACTTCCAGAAGCAAACAGCCACAGCAAACAACCAGCTGCTAGCACAGTGGTAAGTATGAGAAACACAGAAACACACACACACAAAGAAAAAAAAAAACAGAGGCAACACAATAATTGTAGAATCAAAAAGCTGCAAATCTTAGCATTTGAAAGGGGATTCATTTTCACACAGCCTGGGAATAGCAGCTGCACTGTTGTTTAGATTAAATAAATAAATAAATAAATACCACACAGGATCTCATTTGTATTTCACAACATTAAGAGCCCACTGTGTCTGTAAATATTTGGGTATCTGATGCAGAACTATCCATAGAATGAAAGGAAGGAAGAAATGATACTGGGCTGCTGCAACCTAGGGCTGGTTTCACATGCATTTCTGAGACTGGTCTATACTCATAGGTCTAATGTTAGTCAGGCTGTTTCACACGAATAAAGATGGACTCATTATAGGCCACAAACATTAGACACCTTACCTCCAGCCTAACTCAGGTCCATAACCCGGGTAACAATTAGTGACCCCTGCAAAGACCAGTAGCACCAGTTTAGCTTCAGTCTTTCCAAAGTAAAACTTACATGTGACTGTTCATTTCTTCATTATTATTATAATTATTGTAATAATAATAATAATAATAATAACAACAACAATAATAATAATTATTATTATTATTAGTGTGATGTGGTGGAGAGGTGAAGAATTAAAGTGGCTGTGCTCATCCCATGTGTTCCTAAAAGAGTTTAAGTTACAACTGTGAGGAATTTTGGGAATGGAGCTCAGCTCAGACCGTGGCTAACAGCTTTAACACCATGAGCGCTATGTGTGGTCCCCATGCTATTGACACTGTGCATGCATGTGCATATGTTGCACATGCACCTGTGTATGTAATTTGTAGTGTGTGTGTGTGTATGTGTGTGTGTGTGCGTGTGCTTTCACTTCCAGAGAATATATAATCTATAATTTGTAAAAGAAATTACAGTAAGAGCCAATATCAAACCAACAGGCACAATGAAAAATGATGAAAACAGTTTTATTTCTTAGCATCTGTGATGACCTGACAGATACAGTGTGTCTGATTATTGCAGCTCATAAAGACACAGATTCACGTATTTAATTCAAGACAGTTTTCACCACATATATACATATATTTTAAATGGATAGTTTTTAAAAGCATGTATACATATACATGCAGATATACATATTGAAAAAACTACTAGTCTCAAATGACAACTCTGACAACTTCACAGTGATGTTTGGTTTGCACCCAAACATAGTAACATGGCTTTCTGGAGGCTCACCATTTAGCAAGATCAAGTCAAATGTTTATCAAACATAATAATGAATTACTGTAAACTTTAATTTATAAGAAGACTCTTATGATGAAATGTGAAACCTATCATCATTAATGAACACGTCTATAAACCACCTTTGGTAGTTATAATAATAGTAACACCTTTGTGCTTCACAATTAGGCTGTAATTTAGGTTATAATTTGCTTTAACGTTTTATTTATAATTTATGGACTATTAACAACCAAATTAATAACCTAATCATAAACCATTTATGGCGAGGTTATATTGTCATAAAGTGGTATCCAAATAGTAAAAAGGGCATATCAGAGAAACCATCAGCACTTCCTAATACATGATATAATTGAGGTACTGCCACCTTAATTAACAAGGCAGTGTGTCTAATCAGCAGAGGGCAGTGTCAAAAAATAAAAGTGGCAAATGAATTACCTATGGCTGGCATTGGAACACGTCACTGAGGCACTAATTAGCAATACATGGAATGACTTTGATAGCCTAAAATACCAAATTTATAGAGAAGGTGCAGCTTCAGGTGAGTCCACATTCAGCTCAGGTTTATGTCAAGTTGCAGGAAACCACAGGCAGGTTTGTTGTTGGTGGAGAGAGAAGAATACTTTAAATTGTGGGGTATATGTGGGTTCCTGCTCATCGCTCATCCACAAGCAATTGGTTATATTCCTTTTTAGTGTGACTGAATGGCTGTCTTTACTAGATCCTAATTTATCATCTGCCTGATTCCAGCATGAGGCAAAATGTGCTGCCTTTCCAAGAGAGACCCTCCAGGGCCCAAACCTGCACAGCTGGTCTGTATAAACTGGCTGAGACACTGACTGATTAACTTACTGCAGGTGCATTTACCAGCCTGCACAAACTCTACTCCGGCAGCAGTTGCTCTTTATCACCACTGTGTCTGAGAGCGTCCTTAAAATGTGTACAAGTGACTTTATGTCAATGTATGCAGAGCACATACAACAGACAGGATTTGATTGTCAAGTCATTTTTCAGTTTTTCCGAATTGATAAAAAACTAAATGCCATTGTCTGACCCTAATCCTCAGTGGCCTTAACCCCTTTATGGAATCAATCACTCTTTTGGCGAAACTATAAACAATTTTCACCAGCTAGACACAAGTTGCAGGTTTCATATCATATTTTTTGTGAAACTCTAAACACAGTTTCACTAGATAATCACATTGTGCACTGTGATGCATTTATGATGCATAATAGCAAACATAGGTTGCAGGAGTTAAAAAAAAACAACAAAGAACATGTGTCATTGCTTAGACACAACAACTCAAAACTCATCACACTTTTTCCTAATGAAGTGATGAAACCAACAAGTACAATGCCTTTCAACTTTTTTTTTTCAATTCCAAACTCTTTAACAGTTGCCACAACATGAGTCTGTGTGGGCTTACACACATTTTGTGTTCTTATACATACACATTTAAAAAAAATACCTGAACTTCTTTTACATATAAGATCAACCAAGATCAAAACAGTGGATTCTAACTGTTAAATATACAAATGCTTTTGGGAATTTATGTGTTACAGTTTTGTTTTGTTTTACAATTGTTAAGACCCCCTTTTCAGCTCCGTAGCCACGTTTGCAAAACACTTTTTCGCTTTTTTTTTGCCATTGCTAAGACTCAAAAGTGCCATTGCTAAGACTCGTGCTTATGGCACAGTTATTTAAACCACTAAGTAAGTAGCCAATCTATTGACCAGACATGCTGAAACATAAGCACATTGTCTGCTTTACACTGACTTTGCAATTCTAAAACACACTTTTTTGCAAATGCCTACACAGTTATACATTACACACATCATTCAAAACTACAAGCCTGTGTGTGTTGTTTGCTAAACACTGCCACTCAAATACACACTCAATTATCAATCACTTGAAAACAGAATGCAGCAGTAAAAAGCACCTGTAACCAATGAGATCACTTGAAAATCAAAACTTTAACCCTATAAAGAGGATTCAGTTTGCTCTTTGGTTTGCATAACAATGGAGGCCCATGTTGGAGAAAGAATCAGAGGCAGAGGTGTCCGTCTAAGAGGAGGACAAGGAAGAGGAGAAGGAGGAAGAGTAGGAGGACGAGGAATTTGCATGTGGAAGTGCATGTGGGGTGTGAGGAAGAGCGCGAGGTGAGCGTGAGGTGAGCTATATCACCAGCAGAGCCACTGAGTGGTTACTGCGATTGTTTCTGGGTGCGGTTGAAAAACCAGGCCCGACACAGAGGGACCGAGGTGCGATCTCTGGCTATAGAAAAAGAAATTTTTGGGGGTAGAATGAAATAGGGTCTACTTCGCCTGAAATCAAAATCCAGGACCACCCACTCTGTGTCCGACAAGAAACAAAATAGCCCCCGAAGATAAGCCCGGAGGCAAGAGGTGCAAATAAATAGTGTATACACAGGACAGAGAAACCGTCAGTCCCTTCACACCAACATCACTGTAAATTTGTGTAAGCCCGGAGACCTGTATCTTTCTGAAGTTGTTTTTGTATGTTTGTATGTTGTATGTTGTATGAGTGTATTTGTTTGAAGTCACAATGGGAGGTCATCTGTCCAAAACAGGGAGTGAAACAAATTCTCACACCAAATTGGCACACACATCTAATAGACAGAATGCCACAAATACACCACAGTCCAACTCTAATTGAACTGATGTAGAGGCACATGGTGTAGTTCTTATCAACATACATAGGGGTGCCAAAGAGGAACAGGATCTGAACAACCTTGTCTGTTGCAAGCGGCTACTATTCAAATTTCTACTAATCCACGAGATGACCCGTTTTTGCCTGTCCAGGTTAATGGCAATACTGTTGAAATTCTGATTGATAGTGGTGCAACTATTTCTACCATAAAATCCGATGAACATGTGTGTGTTCCCACAAATAACTTTGTCAAAACTGTTGGTGTTTCAGGTGTTCCACAGAAAGAGCCAATGTCCAAATGTACAAATGTCACAGTTGAAGGTAATGATATGGCACATTCATTTCTCATTTCTAACTGAAGCCCCATAAATCTCATGGGAAGAGATTTGCTCTGTAAGTTGCATACATCCATCCACTGTACACCTGATGGTTTGTTTCTGAGTCTCCCTGATGAAAAAGCTCCACATGCATTTCAATTTCTAAAAACTGCAGCTGATTGTTTGTATTGTTGGGACCTGCCAAATTTCAATTTGCTCTCTATGTTCACAGTGCCCAGTATCCAAACTATTGCTAAAACCTCTCCTCCGTGTGCTGCTTTAATGTCCGGCATGAAGCCTATGCTACAGTGTCACTGCACAGCAGCCTTCAATTCACAGTATAAACAGGTAGCTGACGCAGTAATAAATCAACAACAGGGTTTGGTGAGTGAGCAATGTCTGTTTGTTGGTCCACAAGGATGTGCAATTCCAATTCAACTTTCTGGTTGTCAAAGTGCATTGTTTGATGTTGAATTCTCTTCTCCCCATGTCACAGTTGCAGTATCCTCTGGCTGTGAACCAAAACATCTTGGAGCCATGGTGGCGCGGTGTCAGGCCTTGAGGCGAGCCGTATCTACTCTGCCAGCCCAATCACATATTTGGGTGACGAATTGTACATGATAACACTGACTGAACACGTTGACCTGACACACAGTGTTTTTGTTTTGCATAAACCACCACCTCCACCAATCTATGGCCCTCCCTCAGAGCTCGCTGAGGTTCCATCCATTTTGTGGGCTAAGCATAAAAATCATGTTGGTTTGGTACTTTCTGCCCCACTACATCATGTCACACTCAAACCTAATGCATCATTGCCACGTATTAGAAAGTACAAGTTACCACCACAAGCCATTGCAGGTATTGAACATGTCATTCAGTCTCTTTTGGATCAGGATGTGTTAACTCCCACCACCAGTCCATGTAACACACCTATGTTGCCCATCCCATTGTGCAAGACCTTCAAGCTATCAATAACATAGTGATTCCTCCTGCTGTTGTAGTTCCTGACACAGTTTCCATTTTGACGTCATTGCTGTGCAATTCCACACTCTACACAGTCATTGATTTGTGCTCAGCCTTTTTCTCAATTCCTTTGCATCCAGACAGCCAGTATCTGTCTGCATTCACATTCAAAGACAGGCAGTATACATGGAAACGGTTACCTCAGGGTTTTGTCTCGAGCCCCACAGTTTATGCGGCAGCGGTGAAAAGAGATCTGGATGACCTTACATTGCCGGGGGGCTCAACACTTTTGCCGTATGCTGATGATCTTCTTGTCACCTCACCATCTGAGGAGGCGTGTCGCACTGACTCCATCTTGCTTTTGAGGAGACTTGCTGAATGTGGACATCGGGCCTCCTTGGCTAAGCTGCAGGTTCGTAAACCTGAGGTCACCTACTTGGGTCATGTTCTGAGAAATGGTGAAAGACTTTTGTCGCCTGAGCGTGTTAAGCTGTTGAGAAACATGCCTCCTCCCACCACAAAGAAGCAGATGCTTTCTTTTCTGGGCATGACGAATTACTGCAGACATTGGATTTTTGAGTATGCATCTTTGGACTCTTTTTTGAGAGCCGCTACGCTGCAAACTGCACCCACATGCATTCAGTGGACTGATGAAATGCTTCATGCTTTTAACAGCCTAAAACAGGCTCTCACCACAGCTCCAGCTTTGGGACTGCCTGACTATCAGCAGCCTTTCCATCTCCACGTGAACGAACGTGATGGCTAAGCCACAGCCACCCTCGTGCAAAAGCATGGTTCTCATTACTGCCCCATTGCATATTACTCGTGTCGCTTGGATGCCGTGGTCCGTGGTATGCCTGCCTGCCTCAGATCAGTGCCTGCGGTTGCAGCAATGATTGACAAATCTGCTTCCATTGTTCTGGCTCATGACTGTGTCGTCTATGCATCTCATGCTGTTGTATCAATCTTGGCCACTTCTGCAACACAACATTTGTCGGCTGCACGTCGTTCTGGCTATGAAGCTATCATTCTTGCGAGCACAAACATCACTTTGCAACGCTCACCACCCTTAAACCCTGCCACATTTCTTCCGATGATTGACGACGTTTCTGATCATGATTGTCACGCTGTAATTAGTGAATGCACCTCCCCCAGATCAGATTTGCTGCAGACTCCGATTCCAAATTCTGACATTGTTCTTTACACTGACGGCTCTGCTAGCCGACCATCTGATAATGTTCATTTGGCCGGCTATGCTGTTGTCACTGATTTTGATGTTCTGGAAGCTAATGCGTTGCCACAACACACCTCTGCTCAAGCAGTGGAGCTGATCGCACTCACGAGAGCATGCGTACTCGCTAGCAGGAAGGTGGCAACTGTTTACACCGATTCCAGATACGCTTTCGGTGCCGCTCATGACTTTGGCCAAATTTGGAAAATGCGTGGTTTTGTCACATCTTCCGGTAAACCTTTACAACATCACGTGTTGAGCAATGACCTCCTGAATGCGATTTTGCTTCCCTCTAAACTCACTATTGTGAAATGTGCTGCACACACGAACAGTAATGATCCTGTCTCACAAGAAAATGCACGGGCTGATGCTTCAGCTAAACAAGCTGCACTTTCCTTTTCCTCTTTGGTTCACCAATGTGTTTCCGCTCAACCTTGTGAACCTATCTCACTGCCTCTCACTGATGACATTGTGGCCCTACAGCAGGGCTATTCAAATGGCGGCCCGCAGGCCACATCCGGCCCAGAAGCAATACCCGAGTGGCCCGCCTCATGGTTGATCCAAAAAAGCCGAGAAAAACAAAGAAAATCACATTTTGTGAGAATGAACTCGAAATTCCTACTTTAGTTCATAACATGAATGCAACACTCCACGTAGCCTAGCAAGACACAGCAAATCCACACTGAGCGCGTTGTTTTGAAAGTCGCCGTTAGAATACCAACTCCAGCAGATGAAAGTATGTCTCTCTCAACCCTTAAACGAAAAATTGACAATGAAAACCGTCGTTTTAACCCTGCCTGGACGGACAAATACTGTTTTATTTTACCACCCACTCCAAACGCCAAACCTATGTGTTTACTTTGCAATGACTATGGTGCAGTACTTAAGGAGTATAATGTCCGGAGACACCACCTGGAAAAACACCCAACTTTTGGGGTTAACTTTCCCGAAGGATCCCAACAGAGGGCTTCAAAGGTGCAATCTTTAATTGCGTCTTATAACAGGAGTAGTACAACTCTGGTGGGGACATGTACAGCTCAAGAGAGAGCCACAGCAGCTTCCCTCCGTGTGTCGTGGAATTTAGCCAAAAAGAAAAGGCCATTCACAGACTCTGAAACTGTAAAAGACTGCATGCTTGCAGTTGTGGATGAAGTGATAAGTGACAATACAGTTAAAACGACTGTAACATCTGCTATTAAAAATGTGCCCCTGTCAGACACTTCAAACATTCGCAGGGTAGAAGTTCTGGCTACAGATGTGTTTGAGAAGCTCTTGGGAGATCTGAAGAAAGCTGATACCATGTCTATAGCATTAGATGAGTCCACTGACAGAGGTGATACTGCACAACTGTGCGTATATGTCTGTTTTTTTGACGGCAATATCTTCCGAGAGGAATTGCTTGGCTTACTGCCTTTAGACGGGCACACAACTGGTGAGGTAGTCTTTGAGAAAATCTCTGCCTTTTTTAAAAACAATGGTCTGGATATGGAGCGTGTTTGCATGTTTGTGACAGACGGAGCCCCATCCATGATGGGGAAAGTGAGTGGTTTGGTCGCACGTTGGTCCGCTGTTGCACCCCAGATTTCATCACTACATTGCATTGTGCACCAGACAGTGTTGTGCGCAAAACTCAGCGGCGAGCTTAAAACAACGATGGACAATGTGATGGCTACAATCAATTTTACACGCTCCACATCAAGCCTCCAGCATCGCTTATTCCGCAAGCTGCTATCAGAAATGTCTGCTGAGCACCACGACCTGCTTTTGCACAATGATGTCAGGTGGCTATCCAAAGGCAAAGCACTGGAGCGTTTCTGTGATCTCAGAGAGGAGATAACAACTTTCCTCCGCAACAGCAAGCAAAAAAAGGCAGAGACACACTTGGATCGCATACTGGACAACAACTTCATGGCAAATGTCTGTTTTCTGAGTGACATATTCAGACACCTGAATGACCTAAATATGGGTCTACAAGGCAGAGACAAAACTGTCAGCGATCTTGTGGGACAGATGCGCGCTTTCCAAATCAAACTGGACATTTTCGCGACCGACCTGACCACAGGTAGAATGCTGCATTTTCCGACGCTCCGCAAATGCATCTCATCCCTGGCGCAAATCACGGATGTGATGACGGGTTTCATTGCGAGGTTGAGAGAGAATTTTGCCGATAGATTAAGTGGACTTGTCTTGCCCATGGAAGTGATGGGCTTTGCTACAGACCCCTTCATTGTTGCAACAGAAGGGGACCTTTCTGCCAAAGCAAAGGAAGTGGCCCCTTCCATTGATGAGGGAAAATTTATTCTTGAACTTGTGGACATGCAGTCATCCATAACCCTTAGCACAGGAGCTTCGCACTTACGGGCCTGCGAAGTTTTGGAGTGATGTCAACGTGCACCAGTTTCCTAACATCAAGAAAGTGGCAATCCATGTTCTCAGTATGTTTGGATCAACATACACGTGTGAATCAAGCTTCTCACACATGAACACAATAAAAAGCAGCTCTCGTTGCTCCCTCTCTGACAGCACACTTCACCAGTGCCTTCGGATTGCAGTGACATCTTATGAGCCAAATATCACTGCTCTTGTTCAGAATAAAAAATGTCACTTCTCCCACTAAGTACAAAGTACATGGCAACATAAAGTGTAACAAAGAGATGCCTATTCACACGTGGTGATTTAAAACAGTGTGGTGTAGTATTCATTGTTGATTGTTAATTATACTGTTATGCCTTCTAATGAGTTTGTGCACTAAAAGCCTTGATGGTTCTTTGATGGTTCTTTTTTCTTCAGGTAAATGCACCTTATGTGCTTCGGTCAGATATGACCAGAATGTTACTTTGATTTAATTTCAAAAGGAACAACATTTTGTGACCAAAATATTCTTTTTAGTAATTTAAAGTGAAAAATAGCATTGCTATTGCTACTCAGTTATATGTATTTAGAGAAGTTTTTCATGCACTTTTTGATGTTCTTATGTCAGATATGTTTATTTTATTTCAAAAGGGAAAACTATTTCATCACAATTGATGTGCACTTTTCTTAACACCAGAGTTATTATTTCATGGGTGAGAATATACTACCTCTGTTCAATTAAAAGTTTTGAACTGTGTTTTTATGCACTTTTTGAAGTGGCTGCGTTTTACAAAAAATGATGAATAAACATCACTTGTTATTTCATTACATTAATTTGTGTTGGTTTGAAATTTGTCATTACCTCCTCCTTACTGACAGCAAAATGTCTGGCCCAGCTTCAGGTCTTGATTTTAGAATCTGGCCCAACTCAATTTGTAATTGAATAGCCCTGCCCTACAGGGTCAGGCCGATGACAGAGAACGTAGTCTTTGGTTAGCTAAGGGTTGTGCTATTGACAAGGAGTCTGGCTTGTGGCTCCACCCTGACGGCCGACCTGTTTGTCCTCGTGCTCTCCTACATGTGCTTGCATGTGTTGCACATGGCCCATCAAATGTAGGAAGAGGGATGATGAATGATGTCATACGCTCACAGTGATTCGCTCCAGGTATCACACAGGTATCTCAAACACTTGTAGATGGCTGTATGATATGTCAACAGAACAGGAAAATGAACAGCACTGTAAGACATGACCATTTAGAACCTCCATCAGGTCCCTTTGTAAATATGCAAATAGACTTTGTACATATGCCAAACTGTCAAGGTTACAAACACTTGCTTGTGATCACTGACCGTTTTTCTAAATGGGTAGAATGCTGTCCAACATGAAAAGAAGATGCACGAACTGTTGTAAAATGTTTGTTGAAGGAACTGATTCCAAGATTTGGAGTGCCATGCGCAATTGACAGTGATAGAGGGCCAGCCTTTTTTTCACAGATCACACAGGCTCTCTCAAAAGCTCTTGGGTTCACTTGGCAGCTACATGTTCCATATCATCCACAAAGTTCAGGTCAAGTGGAAACAATGAACTCAACCATCAAAGACAGACTGACAAAAACAATGATGGCAGTGGGTTTGAAATGGCCTGACACATTGCCTTTGGTGTTGTACTCCATCAGGAGTACACCGAATGCAACAACAGGGCTGAGCCCACATGAAGTGTTGATGGGCAGACCCATGTCCACAGGTGTAAGTCCTCCTTTGACACCAAGCAAAACCACTCTGATTTGGACAGATGAGTACATGTCTGACTATGTAAAAAAGCTAACAGAAATTTTGAGAAAATATCACTTACAGGTGGCTGACAGACTCCCAAGACCTTCAGATGAGCCCATTCACCCCTTTAGAGAAGGGGATTTTGTACTAATAAGATCTCTGGAAAAAGTGTCTTTGTCTCCTAGGTGGAAGGGACCATACCAGGTGCTGCTGTGATGAGAACAGCCCTAAAGGTTGAGGGCAAACCAGAATGGGTTCAAGCTACAAGGTGCAGATTTGCTCCGAGAGCAGAGATCGCAGCAGCAGCGAGCCATGGCTAGTGATCGGGGGAGCACTTCTCTTTGTTCTCTTGTGTGGATCTTTTTTGCTCTGGTTACAGATGGCGAACCATCAGAGTAAGATGAAAGGCAGTCCATACTCCAACGACACTGATTCAGAGCTGACTGAGAGGGGAAGCTCCCAGCTGAGAGATCCTGCGGACGATGCAGGGACCTCTTGTGGTGAGAATGAACTGATGAACCCTCCAGCACTCCGCACTGACATAAATTTGAATAAAGATGTTGCATTTGACACAAATGACTATGCTGAGATGTCCACGGATCACACAGTAGTTTGAATCACATAGTAGTAATAAAGTAATAAAGAGTAGTTTGAAATCACACATTTCCTTTCACATTTGGATAACTTTTGCATCTTTACATGATTTTGTTGTTTCTTTTATGATATTATGTTTGAAAGTATCTCTTTGCCATCTCTTTGCACCCTTATGGTGCTAAAATGTAGACTACTGATCTTATGATCAACTAGAAAATTCCCTCTGGGAAATTTTGGGCCACAGGGGGCTACTGCCGGGGGTACAATCTCTGTCAAAATGGGAATCAAACCCATGACCAAACTAATCAGACAGACACATGATCATCTTGTACTGAGCACTGATATGGAGGAGCCGAAATCACATTAAGTCACCTGTGTGTGTGTGTGTGTGTGTAACTGTAATCACATGAAGTTACCTGTGGTGTGTGTGTGTGGGAGTGGAGTGCACGCATACGTGCGCATGTGTGTGTTGTGTATCAGGCGTGTGTGTGAGTGAGCAGTGTGCACGTATACGCATGCACCTCTAACTGTAACGACATAAAGTTACCTGTGGTGTGTGTGTGTGTGTGTGTGTGTGTGTGTGAGTATCTATCTGTAACTGTGATCACATAAAGTTGCCTGTGTGTTTGTGTGTGTGTGCATGTGTGTGGTAGAGGAGTGTGTGTTGGTGTGTGTTGTTGTGTTTGACAGAGCCTTGACATAAATGTATAGGAGACAGGGGCTCTGGCCCCAGGCTCAGAGGTTGCCATGGCAACTTGAGGTGGTTGCCAATGACGACAGAGCCACCCTAGCCAGAAACGTGGAGAAAAAGGGTGATTTTCTCCCTCTGTGCTGGTCTCACATTTGGGCTTATAACAAGAAAATGGTAGCTCCTATCAGAAAAAACAGCAGATCCTGGGCGGCGTAAGGACTTCCTGAACACTGTGACATGATTTTGGTGTTTCTACAGTAAATATTTTAGAGATGCGGGCGAGTTTCAAACAGGGGTCCCTTCTGCTTCTCTCGGAAAATCATTGTATTAGAGTCAATGAAGAGCAGAGAGAGACGTGACCGCACTGAGAGGCTCACAATTTAAATTCTGTAAGTCTCTCTGCTTTGATGAGCACATTGTCAGAGACAAAACAAGTTTGTCTACAACTGTGGAAAAAATTATGTTGGTAGAGTGTAATTTGTGGCCAGGAGGACGAGAGAAAGAGAAAAGTTTCAGACAACTTCTCCCACTCTAACCGATGATGTCACCCACTCTAACACGAACATTCCATGCCATACACACCCATTATAATCTCAAAATTTCTCCAAAAATGATCATGGTCATCGAACAGTGAGTGATCAAAAACTATATGACCTATCAAAACGTAATTTACATTTACTCTTCCAGTTGTAGGACAAGTTAAGGGACGAAACTTTGGAGGAAGATGAAAAATAACTAGAAAAAGCAAGCATTTCCAGCAGGAAATGCGAGTGAATACTGAGTGCCGCTGAATGCCATTGCTGAAGCAATGCTGAATGAGGTGAAGCAATGCTGAATGACCTGAAGACATTGTTGCAACAATGCTGAATTTGCTGAAGAAACTGCTCAAGCAATGTTAAAAAGGCTGATGCCAAAGCTGAAATGTATAACTTGTAAGTTGAGAGATGAATGCCTTCTAAAGGACTAAAAGCAATAGAAATGTTAAAAAGGCTGCCTGTGCCTGCCTGTTTAAGTGTAACAGTTGAAGAGTTGAAATGTGCAGCTAACCCGACAGCAAAGAAAAAGGATGAACCAGTGCTAACATAGCTGAAGCAATAAGTGAGAACAGATTAAAAAGTAAAACATGTAAGAGGGAGGATGATTTTGTATGAAATGGCTGGAAATTACTTGAATTGTTGAAGATTAGTATGAAGGAATTGAAAAGTTGAAATCAACTCAAATATATTTAAAACTGACAGCTTAAAAACATTGTTGAACCATTACTAATATAGGTGAAGCAATATCTGAGGAGTAAAAGTAGAACGTGTAAGCAGGAGGCTGAACGACATAACATAGTGAGAAAATAAATAGTGTTTAAGGTAAGTGTAAAATAATGTGTGAAAGTATATAAACATATATAAGTAGAAAAATAAGAAACTCTTAAAATGGTTGAGGATGGGCTGAATTGTTGGAAATAATGAGAAAAAATTTAAATCCTTCAAAGCAAAATGTAAGGGTTGAAGATGTGGAAAACCAAAAGTGAGGACACGAAGAAGCTCCAAATCCTGAAATCTCCATTAGGAGAACAAACTGAAATCTAAGTAAGAGAAATAAACTGTTGGAGATGTTTAAACACTCCCCACAAAAATCATTGAGAGGCTGATTAGAGAGAGAGAGAGAGAGTGTCCGTGTGTGTGTGAGAGAGAGAGAGAGAGAGAGTGTGTGTTTATGCGTGTGAGAGAGTAGAGAGACAGAGTGTGTGTGTGTGTGTGTGGGTGGGTGAGAGAGAGAGAAAGTGTGCGCGTGTGTGTGTGAGAGAGAGAGAGAGAGACAGAGTGTGAGTGTGCGTGTCTGAGTGAGTGAGTGAGAGAGAGAGTGTGTGTGTGTGAGAGAGATAGAGAGTGTGAGAGAGAGACAGAGAGCATGTGTGTGAGACAGAGAGAGGGAGAGAGTGTCTTTTGTGTGTGTGTGTGACTGAGAGAGAGAGAGAGAGCATTCACCCTAATAAAAATAAATATAAAGATTTGAATAACAATAGTGTGAATGCTTTCAGCATTCACCCTAACTAGAACTAGAAAAAGCATTCCCAAGAAGGGAATGCGGGTGAATGCTGAAAGCAGCTGAATGACATTGCTGAAGCAATGCTGAATGAGCTGAAGAAATTGGTGAAACAGCGCTGAATTTGCTGAAGAAACAGCTGAAGTAATATTGAAAAGGCTGATCCTAAAGCTAAAACATATAACTTGCACCAGTGCTAAGAGAGTTGACAGAATAAGTGAGAATAGATTAAAAAGTAATACTCGGAAGAAGGAGGCTGATTTTGTATGAAATGGTTGGCAATTACTTGAATTGTTGAAGATTAGTATGAAGAGTAGGTTAACTGAAGAAATTGCTGAAGCAATGCTAAATTAGTTGAAGAGGGTTCTGAAGCAATGTTTAAAAGGCTGACAATATAGCTGAAAACTATCTGAGTCTGAGTGATGAATGACTTTAGAAGGGCTAAAAGCAGGAGAAACGTTAAAGAGGCAGGATGATGTAGTAAAAACTGGAAATTTCATGTAACATTTTGAAGATTTTACGTAGATATAAATATAAATAGAAGAGAGGACAATAGAGGAAAAGAGAGAAGGAGAGGAGTGGAGAATAGCGGAGAGGAGGACAGGAGGAGGAGAAGAGAATAGAGGCGTGAATGAGACAATAGAGGAGAGGAGCATAAAGGAGATGAGAAAAGGAGAGGAGAATAGAGGAGATGACGAGAGGAGAAGGAGAGGAAAATAGCGGTGAGGAGGACAGGAGGAGAGGAAAGGAGAGGAGAATAGAGACATGAATGAGAGAATAGAGGAGAGGAGAAGAAAGGAGACGAGAGGAGATGAGAAGGAGATTAGAGGAGAGGACGACAGGAGGAGAGGAAAGGAGAGGCGAATAGAGACATGAATGAGAGAATAGAGAAGAGGAGAAGAAAGGAGATGAGAGGAGATGAGAAGGAGAATAGAGAATAGGAGAAGGAGAGGAGAGGAGAGGAGAATAGCGGAGAGGAGGACAGGAGGAGGAGAGGAGAATAGAGGCGTGAATGAGAGAATAGAGGAGATGACGAGAGGAAAAGGAGAGGAGAATAGCGGAGAGGAGGACAGGAGAAGGAGAGGAAAGACAGGAGAATAGAGGAGAGGAGAATAGAGACATGAATGAGAGAATAGAGGAGAGGAGAAGAAAGGAGATGGGAGGAGAGGAGAGGAGGACAGCAGGAGAGGAAAGGAGAGGAGAGGAGGACAGGACAAGGAGAGGAGAATAGAGGATAAGCATGAAAAAAACATTGAAGTCTAGCTCTCTCAGATATATAAATATATATATAATAAACTGACAGCTTGAAAACAGTGTTAAGCATATATTAATAGAGATGAAGCAATATCTGAAGAGTAAAAGTAGAACTTGTAAGCAGGAGGCTGAATGAAGAGGCTCAGAAATGCCTGGATTGTTATAGATAAGCGTAAAATAATGTGAGAAAATATATATAAGTTACATGTAAATAAAAAATAAGAAACTCTTAAAATGGTTGAGGAATGGGCTGAATTGTTGGAAATAATGAGAAAAAGTTTAAATCCTTCAAAGTAAAATCTAAGGGTTGGAGAGGTGGAAAAGCCAAAAGTCAAGACAAGAAGAAGCTCCAAATCCTGAAATCTCCATTAGGAGAACAAACTGATGTGTATGAAATAGAAATAAACTGTTGAGATGTTTAAACACTCCCCTCAAAGGTTTAAAATCATTGAGAGGCTGATTAGAGAGAGAGAGAGAGAGAGAGAGAGAGAGAGAGAGAGAGATGTGTGTGTGTGTGTGTGTGTGTGTGTGTGTGTGAAAGAGAGAGAGGTACATACAATAAAATCTGACCTGAGAACTGTATGAAAGGTGTGTGTGTCTGTCTTTGTGTGTGTGTGTGTGTGTGTGTCTAAGTGAGAGAAAGAGTGAAAGATTTGAAGAACAATAGTGTGAATGCTTTCAGCATTCACCCTAATAAGTATAAAGATTTGAAGAACAATAGTGTGAATGCTTTCAGCATTCACCCTAATAATAAGTATAAAGATTTGAAGAACAATAGTGTGAATGCTTTCAGCATTCAGCATTTATTGGAAGAAATGTATAAAGACAAGTTTGTCTTTATAAGTTTACAAGTAAAACTGCCCTTTTAAAATAAGGCTGGAAATCACCACTCAGAATGAAGCAGTATGTGTATATTGTACATTTCCTGAATCCTTGGAGTCCTGTGAGTATTCCAGTGTTGTTGTTCTGTGTCTCTGATGTTCCTTGATGTCACAGGACTAAAGGAAAATATATGATTTAGGCGGATATGGTGGAAAAATGTGTGTGATTAAATATTTGAAGAGCTCCAGTGACCACTGTACTTGTCATAAAGATTCACAAAAGGGCTTGCATGAGAGCATAGAGTGTCCCTTTTAAAATGATACCAAACACAATATTTTTCAGCACTGACAAATATCTTACATTTGAGCCTAAACCAAGATATATACCAGCATCTAAAATGTATTTTTTCCAAGGGGGAAGTTAACTTCAACAGCTGATAACTCTAATACAGCTGTGACTCAGGAAGGGTTATCATACTGAAATATCATCTACAGACATGGATGTTTTCAAAAATTATTACACAAGGCAAGGCAAGGCAAGGCAAGGCAATTCCATTTGTATAGCCCATTTTTACAAACAGTTTGTCTCAAAGGGCTTTACACAGTGTAACCCACTAGGTACTACAGAGTTTTGGACCAGAGACTAGGTTCGTAGAGGAGGGTTTAAGGAGGAAGTAACAGACACAATAAATAAATGGAGCCACGAAATATGTTGAGAGTAAGTTGACTGTATTAAACTGTATGAAATAAAATAAAACAAAAATAAGATTCAGTGCAATGACATATGATTGCTCAATATTTCACAGTCTTTCTTTAACATAAAACCAAATAAAAGTGTCCAATTGGAAACATAATGTTCCTTTAAAAGTTCCTCGGATGTCGTTTTAATTGTCCTTCAATGTCCTTGTTGTTGTTATTGTTGTTTTTAGTCAGCGCACTTCAGTCAATTATGTGCAAGTCCAGTAAGGGGGAAGTTGAAAGAGTCAGGGGGTCAAGAGTCAGGTGAGTGTGGGGTCCTACCACAAACACACTCCAATACGGTGAAGAAGGGCTGGATGTCCTCTTCGGCTCAGGTGCTGGTTCTCTACTCCTTGGGGTAAGGAGAATTTTACTGGCTCGCCATCTCCATCAACCAGGAGAATCCAGATCCACATCTAAAGGTTTCTGAGGGTTCTCAAAAGCCTAGCCTGTATACAGACAGGGCTATCACTACACAGAATAATCAACTTCTCTTATGGCCATATCCAATACATAAATCTCCACACACTACTGGAACACAATAGTGATTAAATGAATTATCTTTTTAACTGTACAGTTCTTTTCTTTTTTATCTCAAGGTGAGTATTTTCACACATTTTTAATCAACATTACTTTTCTTAACCATTTAAGCATGAATTGTGATCATTTTAGCTCAGTGTAAAATTCCCACATGAAATATTGTTCATTTTAATCCTTTTTTTTGTTTGTTTTTTTTGTTTTTTTACCATTTCACACATCAGAATAGCAACTCAGGGCTTCAGAGTCTGCCTTTGCGATAAATGAACATATTTAGCAGTCTTTAACAAGACACACACACACACAGGAATTTAAATAGCACACCCAGTTTGTTTTCATCAAATTATCGGAGCAAAACATACAGCTTTAACTCTTGAAACACACAGTAAACAGTAGCGGCAAGTCACGTTCATGTACCAACAAGTTTTCTGCCCTCTCACATGCTGAATCACAATATGGCTACTACGGTTAGCATGTGCTAGCGCTAGTTAGCGCGATCAACTCACCAAGTCTCTGCCGAAAATACTAGCTCACGGGTCCTCGACCACCTCTCCGCCCCAGGTAGGTACACTCCCAAGGGCTATTCCGGGCTGACAAGTAAGTTAATAACCACCGCTTTTCGTGATTTCTTATTGACTTTCCCTTCCGTGCTCCTCATCGGCCCGCACCGCTGCTCTGACTCTCTGCTCTGACTCCGCACCGCACTACTCTGCACTGTGACTCTCGCGAGAATAGGGTGGGACTATTTTTGGGACTATTTTCTCTTACTGAGTGTGCAAAATTAATATTACTGACAGATTAATGAACTAAAGAGGGTTAATCAATAAAAAATAATATTTTAAGGTAAACAACAATACTTTTAACAGTGTTAGATCCCTGGTAATTAGCCCCTTACCAAGGCTTATTACTGGACCAGCTCTCCGTTTAAAGGGTAAATTCTCTACTTCTAACAGGTACCAACCTGAGTAGAAATTCTAAAGTGTTCAAACTGGTGATGAGGAAACTCGCCTAGCTTCTCACTGCCTTCATCCGGACGTCTATCCCGCATCCCCAAGCCACTACTCCTGGTAGAGCAGCCCCACCACCCAGGAACAGTCACTCGACACGCCCGTTAACAGCAGCTTTCCTCTTATGATCTGGGCTCTTGTTATCGGCTAGGTTAAATTTAAGGGTTTGGAAAAATAACCCTAGGGACCTGTTTAAATCTCTTAAGTGGACACAAAACTAGATCAACCTTTAAGAACCTTAAGAACGTTGTGCACACCAATGCTTAGCTTTTTACTATCATGGACAGCTTCTCAGTGTGAACTCCCCTGATCGTTTTCAGACTTTACTTTAACCCTTAGTAATCTAGTAGGTGCCTATAAACTGCAGACTCGATTACAAGGAATGAGGATAATACCACTTCTTGTCTTTTGATTGAACTTTTATTGCAGGAATTTAGCAATGGCAAAGCAGCATCAGAGCATATGAATTCAATTAAATCACATCAATCCCACAGCCTATCAATTTAGCCATGACTCTAATGAATAATAACCTTATTTACCATTTTTGGGTAGGATACAAGCTTTGGCTGGCCAGACGCAAACATCCTGAGATCCTTCTGCCGGGGATTGATCGAGCTGCATGGCTTTGTGCCTCTTGAACCTGGTCTTATAAGTGCAGTCTTCACCGGGCTGGAAAAACTCAATGAGGAGTGATCAGCTCTGGACTTAGGGTTGCCTCAGGGTTGCCTTAGGGTTCTCCCTTCACCAGGCTGGGAACCTCAAAGAGGAATAACCAGCCCTGGACTTAGAAACCCAATCTTTGTTAGGGAGAAATTCTGTGATGATGCAGGAAGAAGAAGCACCGGAGTCTTGGATGTCTTATACTGAAGAAGTTTAATTTACTTGATCAAGGAGAACAGAAGAGTCATCGACACAACATGAGTGCGTGATGCCACCTCAATTCTGTGGGCCAAGCTGCAAAGTTCAGATTCATATACTAGGAAGGTGGACCGAGCCCACAAAGGGAGATGTGCTAACATTCCATTGGCTATTGGGCATAAACATTAAGATAAAGACTCACACCATCCAGGTGATGCGAGAACAACAACAGTCTCTCTCACTCAGAGTGTTATCTGGCGAAGGCGCCAGAGGAATGAGCATGGCCTTGGCATGCCCTAGGAAAGAGTACAGGTCAGATAAACTGTCTCTAGCAATATATCTCAAAGAAAACATCTAATTCTCAACTTTCACCTATAAATGAAGAGGGATTGACCTTTAACTACACAAACTATACGGAGAAGTGAAATTCTTCCCTAACAATCTTCACCAGGCTGAATCACCCAGGAGGGGAAATCCAGCTCTGGTCTTAGAGTGCCTCTCTTCACCAGGCCGAGCAAACCTCAAATGAGCAGATCCAGCTCCGGACTTAGAGCAGTGATCTTCACCAGGAGCAGCCGACCCCTGCGGCAGGGAGAGTGGGGATCCCCAAGACCCAATCACTGGTAGCAAGTATTTTTCGGTTGGACTCTTCTCTTGCTACCAATACTCGGGGTCCTCGTAGGCCGACGATCTTGTCTCACGACGTATCTTCTGTCCGGTCCTAATCACACTCCCCCAAATCACTGTCAACCAGCTTCTTTTAAGCCTAAATCAGCCAACACCCTTCCTGTTTCACAGGTCGATTTCCCCATCTCCCTGCCCTGATTCACCCCTTATATGGTCAATGGTTCCTCCTCACGTAGGGAGTTAGGTACTTCCTTCTTCACCTCTCCGTGACCTAACCCCCCCTCAGAGGGCCGGATGCTGTCACCATCAGTCCCTGAAGCCTCCTCCCAGCCTGCCTCAGCCTGTTCACCGTCTCAGTGTACATTTACCATTATAAGCCTCGACCTTTGCCCTACCACTCTCTTTATTAGTTCAAAAGGTTACAGACATCATTTTCACCATATCCCGGGTTTCAACACAAACTTCACAATATCCAAGATCACTTATGACTATCTCACCCTAACTTTACCATTAGTTATAATTATAAATCACACATGACTATCTTTCCCTATCTTTACCATTGGGTACAGCATAAATCACACATTTGAGCACATATTCATTATATCCCCCCAGGCTGCTCCTTCTCCTCCTGGAGGCCAAGCCCCAGAACCTCAACCATACTTGACAACAGGGAAAAAATGGAGAAACCTCAGGGTGAGCAACAGAGGAGTGATCCCTCACCCAGGACAGGCCGGACGTGCAATAGATGTTGTATAGAGACAAGAAAACAATTTACAACATGGAATATGGAAAACATGGAAATGGAATCAGTCAGTTAACAAAAAATGATGAAGGAAGCTCCTGGTGGGCAGGGAGAGAAGGCCAGCTTAATGGGACTACTGGACGGTAGACTGGGTCGTGAGCAGGGAGTGCAGACCGGTTAAACAGCAGGAGAAAGGAGGTGATGGAGGCGGTGGTTGGTTGGTGTAGGGGGATGGAGCTCTGAAGAGATCTGTGGAAATACAGAGAGAGTGTGAGACACCAAGGCCAGACTACAAAGTGCAACAAATAATGACAGTTCAAAATGTGTGAGGGGAGAGGAGAGGAGAGGAGAGGAAGGATAGGGCTCTATGTAGCCTGATGTGTCCCCCAGCATTTTAAGCCTATAGTAGCGTAGCTATTAAATGGATCAGGAATACCTGAGCCAGCCCTAATTAAAACCTCTTAAGGAAGGTCTTAAGCCTGGACTTAAATGTAGAAAGAGTGTCTGCCTCTCTGACCCATGGAGAGAGCTGGTTCCACAATAAAGGAGCCTGGTAACTGAAGGCTCTACCTCCCAGTCTGTTTTTAGAGATACTGGGGGTCACTAACAGACCTGCATTCTGGGAGTGAAGTGCTCTGGTAGGACAGTATGGAATAATGAGGTCTTTCAGATAAGATGGAGCTTTATCATTAAGAGCCTTGTAAGTAAGTAGAAGGATCTTGAAGTCTATTCTGTATCCTACAGGAAGCCAATGGAGAGAAGCTAGAGTGGGACAGATGTGCTCTCTCTTACTAACTCTTGTCAGTACCCCGCTGCAGCGTTCTGGACCATCTGGAGACTCTTTAGAGAGTTTTTTGGACATCCTGACAAGAGAGAGTTACAGTAATCTAGCCTAGAAGTAATAAATGCGTGGACCAGTTTCTCAGCATCACTCTGAGAGAGGATATTCCTGATCTTAGCTATACTACGCAGGTGAAAGAAGGCAGTCCTAGTCACATGCTTTATATGAGAGCTGAAGGAAAGATCCTGGTCAAAAATGACTCCAAGTTTACTCTGTTGGACCGGAGTTCAGGGTGATGCCATCCGGAGTAGCAATCTGATTGGAGAATGTGTCCCTGAGATGGATAGGTCCAATCACAATAACCTCTGTTTTGTCAGAGTTCAGTAGTAGGAAGTTAGAAGACATCCAGGATTTGATGTCTTTCAAGCAATCTTGTAGATTGATGAGGCCGCTTCTATCATCTGGCTCTATCGCTAAGTAGAGCTGAGTATCATCAGCATAACAATGGAAATTGATGGAGTGCTTCCGGATTATATCCCCTAATGGAAGCATGTAAAGAGTGAAGAGAACTGGCCCTAAAACACAACCCTGTGGCACACAACACGTAACTCTGCTGTACTCCGAATAGTCATTATTAACATTAACGAATTGAAACCTGTCAGATAAGTATGAGTCAAATGCTGTGATCGATAGTATCAAATGCAGCACTGAGGTCCAGAAGTACAAGTACAGAGACAAGACCTCTGTCGGAAGCTAGAAGAAGATCGCTGGAGACTTTGACCAGTGCTGTTTCAGTGCTATGGTGTCTCTAAATCCAGATTGGAAAGCTACAAAAAGCTTGTTACTGTGCAGATGTTCATGTAGCGGCACTAGGACAACCTTCTCAAGGATCTTAGAGACATAGGGAAGGTTGGATATAGGCCTATAGTTGGCTAATACATCTGGATCAAGAGAGGGTTTTTTAAGTAGAGGATTGATGACAGCCACCTTAAAGGCCTGTGGCACATAGCCTGTGACAGTATAGCAGCGTTAACTAAGGGGAAGACATCCTTGAGCAGTCTTGTTGGGATTGGGTCAAGCAGACATGTAGCTGATTTGGAGGAGGTAATTACAGAAGTTAGGTCAGACAGGTCGATGGGGAGAAACTGTTCAAGTATGCACCAAGTCTGGGAGGTGCTTCCATAGGGGCTGTAATCTGTGGGCCACTACTGTCAATCCTTGTTCTGATATTTACGATCTTTTCAGTAAAGAAAGTTCGGAAATTGTTGCTGCTGAGAGTCGGAGGGATGCATGGCTCAACAGCATTGTGGTTCTTAGTCAGCCTGGCCGCAGTGTTAAAAAGGAACCTGGGATTGTTTTTAATCTCTTCAATTAAAGATGAAAAGTATGTACTCCTGGCGCTGCGAAGTTCTTTTTTATATATTAATAAACTATCTTTCCAGGCCCGACGGTCTTCCTTGTGTTGGCTGGAATGTGTTTTCCTTTCCAGCTGTCTGGTCTTCTGCTTCAAGATGCGCAGGTTTGAATTGTACCAGGGAGCTATTCTCTTCTGGTTGATGACTTTGTTTCTAAGGGGGGCTACAGCATCAAGTGCTCCAAGGAGTGTTGTTGCAGTGCTGTCTACAAGATAATCTACCTGCGAGGGAGTAAAATCATCATACCTGCCCATTATATTACTATAAGGTGTGGCAGGAAACTCTGCTGGAATGAGCTCTTTAAATCTAGAAACAGCAGTGTCAGATAAACATCTACTGTAGTGGGATTTTTTCCCAGGTAAAGTGTGATTTGTTAAAGTAATTTCAAAGGTTATTAAAGAATGGTCAGACAAGACCAGGTTCTGATGAAAAACTGTGATGTGATCCACTTCTATTCCATAAGTAAGCACCAGATCAAGGATATGATTAAAAGAGTGAGTGGGTTCATGTACCCTTTGGGAGAAGCCAATTGAATCTAAAAGCAACTTGAATGCTGAGGCCAGACAGTCATCTTCGATGTCCACGTGAACAGTGAAGCCGCCCACTATAATCACTTCGTCTGAGTTCATTGCTAAATTTGACAGAAAGTCAGGGAATTCTTCTAAGAACTCAGAATAAGGTGCAGGAGGACGATACACCACAGCACATGAAACATTAGGTCGTTTGTTGATAAGCAGCTTTGACTGATAAATTGCAGCCACTCCTCCTCCTCTACCAGTGTTACGAGGCACATGGTAGTTAATGTAACTAGGAGGGGCAGATTCATTTAAACTGACATATTCATCCTGCTGCAACCAGGTTTCTGTGAGAGTCAATATGTCAATTTGGTGATTAGTGATCAAATCATTTACTAACAGAGACTTGGATGAGAGAGATTGAATATTTAGCAAACCACAATTAATAGTTTTATTTGTTTGGTTTGCTGTAGTAGTGGTTTTGATTTTAACTAGGTTGCTATAATTGACTCCTCCAGCTTTGGGTTTAGGCTTATACAGCCTCGAGGCAGACACAGTTTTTATGGGGTATAAGTAGGGTTGGGTGGGTGACAGCTCAAAGGAAGGGGGGCGTGTAAGACTGCAGCTCTGCTTGCTGGTCTGAACTCTGGGTGATTGTCAGGGGTTGGAATCACTAAAAGAACGTGCTATGTTTTTGGATAAGAGAGATGCACCATCCAAAGGAGGATGGACGCCATCTCTCCTAATCAGACCAGGCTTTCCCCAGAAAGTTTTCCAATTGTCTATATAGGTCACATTGTTTGCTAAGCACCACCTAGACATCCAGCGATGGAACGACCACATGTGGCTAAACATGTCGTCACTAGACAAATTGGGCAGCGGGCCAGAGAAAACTACGGAGTCCGACATTGTTTTTGCGTAGTTACACACGATTCTACATTAACTTTAGTTAACTCCGACTGGCGAAGTCGGGTGTCCGTAGCGCCGACATGGATTAGAATCTTACTGTATTTATGTTTACTTTTTGTCAGCAGCTTTAAATTTGTCTCAACGTCGCCTGCTCTGGCCCCTGGGATGCACCTAACTATGCTCGCTGGAGTCTTTACCTTCACATTCCAGAGGACAGAGTCGCCAATGACTGATGTCTGCTTCCCGGCGGCGGTGCCACTGAGGGCAACATAGCCAACATGCTGAGTTTGGGTCTCAGCGGGTGTGTCGCTGAGTGGGGAAAATCTACTGGACACATGAAGGGGTTGGTGGTGCAACACGGGGTCGTGTGGACTTATGCTTCCTGCGTGCTGTCACCCAGCTAGCCTGGCTTCCTGGCTGCTCGGGAGCTGTGGGGGAACTGCTAGCGGTGGCTAGGCTAGGTGGCTCCGCACTGGCTAAGGGGGCCTGGGACGCTACCTGAGCTAAAGGACTAGCCTCCATGGTGCAGAGCTGGGAGTCTAGCTCACTAAGCCTCGCCTCCAGGACAGCGAACACGCTACACTTATTACATGTACCATTATCATTAAAGGAGGCAGAGGAATAACTAAACATCAGGCACACGGAGCAGCAGAGAGAAGAAGTGGAGGGAGAAGCAAAGGGGGAGAGAGAAGCCATAGCTATGCTAGGTAAGTTTGTGTTTCTGGGACAAGTATGTTGAGTGGAGGAGTACAGATAGGGTCCTGTGATAGACCTGAGTGACAGAGACTTGTGTAATGAACTAAGCATAGCAGAAAGCTAGATGGAGGATTGAGAGAGAGAGTCTAACACAACAGGCACAACACAACAGGAAATGATGTAATGACGCAATATGCTCACTGTTAGCAGGAACAACAGTCTAACAAACTCATTGAGTAACCTTTGCCACCTTCAGTGGTTCTGAAAAGTGAAATTTTGGCCTCTGGCCCATGGACTATTTCTAGCCCAGCACAATATTCATGAAAAGTTCTAGTCTGGCTTCAAACCTAGACACAGCACCAACACTTCCCTGCTGAGAGTCTTTAATCCGGGTCACGGCACCAAATTGTTAGAGTTGGTTCTTTCATTGGAAGCCCAAGAACAAACCAGAGAAATCTTCAGTTCACAGACGAAGAATTTATTCAGGTCACAGGTAGCACAGCAGTGCTGGGTGCAAAGTGACAGAGCTCACTCAGGAGCTCAGCCAAAACGAACACAGATTTGAGAAAACAGTTCACATTTATAGTTCACAGTTATCTTCTTGGGCTGGTCCTGCCCCATACAGAGGTTTTGACTTTATGACAATGTGTGACAGAGTGTGATCAGTCAGACGATGCTGTCCACTCTTGGTTCATGATGTGTGTGCAGAATATGTGTTGAGTGTGAGTGAATCTGCTGTGAGTCAGGCGTGTATCTATTGTAACAGACCTAGCTGACAGAGAGAGAAGACACTGCAGTTACATCTTGTCCTTGCTTATCAGGTGAGAGTCAGCGCTATCTGGTGGTGTAAGGACACTCATCATGATATGTGAGTTCAAGCACAGGACAGAGCACACACAGTGTCAGATCAACAGTGCATACATAGTGTCAAATCACAGTTAATCGTAACATTACTAAACAGTGCATATAGTATCAAATCATAGCTTATTCGTAACAATTTGATTTTAGCTGCCGACTCATGTAACTCTGTTGTCCTGACTTGTCAGTTGCCTTAGATACAGTTGACCACGCGATCCTGCTACACCGCCTCAAGCAGTCGGTGGGCATTACAGGCTCTGCCCTTAGCTGGTTCAGGTCTTATCTGACAGATTGGACTTTTTCTGTGCAGTCAGGTCACTGGCCTGCGGAGTCCCCCAAGGCTCCATCTTGGGCCCTGTTCTTTTTCTGTTGTACATGCTGCCTTTAGGTGATGTTTTTAGAAAACACAAGATTTCTTTCCATTGTTTTGCTGACAATGTCCAGATTTATCTGCCACTTAGGTGGCAAGGACTCAGTGCTACATTTATTGAATTGCTTGAGTGAGGTCAAATCCTGGATGCGCTCAAATTTTTTAAATCTTAATGAGTCCAAGACAGAGGTTATCCTGTTTGGAGGCCACATGTTCCCAGGCAGCTCCACAGATCTCCTGGGCCCCCTGAACCCCAACATTTGTTCCTCTGTAAAGAATCTGGGGGTGTTTTTTGACAGCCAATGCAAACTAGATAAACCCCAGATCAGTGCGGTTTTTAAAACTAGCTTTTTTCAATTATGTCTCGTAGCCAAAACCAAGCCCTATTTCTCAGCCACAGATTTTTAAAGGATGATTCATGCCCTCATAACCACAAGATTAGATTACTGCAACTCGCTTTATGTTGGTCCAGACCAGTCTTCCCTTAATCGCCTACAGCTTGTCCAGAACGCTCCTCCTCATAGGCAAGAAAAAGCATGACCACATCACGGCAGTTTTACCTTCCCTCCACTGGCTCCCAGTCCAGTTTCCTATTGATTTTAAACTTCTTTTAATTGTTTTTAAAGCCCTCAACGGTCTGGCCCCTCTGTACCTCTCTGAACTCCTTTTTCGCCACACCCCAACCAGAGCCTTAAGGTCTTCAGACCAAGCACTGCTGGTGGTGCCAAAAACCAGACTAAAGTCTGGCGCATCATTCAGCCTGAGCATGATAATCTCAAGGGTTCTTTATTTCTTCTTTAATTGTTATTTTAATGTTTGCACTGTTTGCTTTGTTTTCCTATCATTGTTTTTACATATGGTCTATTTTTATTATTATTATGCCATCATTGTTTTTACAGCTGCTCTATTTCTATTATTGATTTTTTTTTTTGACCTCGTACCCTTGTGCAACACTTTGGTCGACTGCTGTCATTCTTAAATGTGCTCTATAAATAAATCCTGATTTGACTTGACCTGACTAGACCTTTCAAGACATGGCTAACATAACATTATTCTGTGTTCCACATGGAGAAAATTCAATATGACATGATGAACAAACTTAAGTTCTACCAGATTTGGCAGCGATTTCTAGATCATCGTGTTAAGTTTAAGGGGAACCGTGGGCAGTAATTGGATCCATAGTTGAACATCCACCTCCTCCTTGTGATTGAGAATTAGTGTTTAAATTCAGTGCACTGGTGATGCAGTAGTATATTTCAGTGTCTTAAACTGTATGCCCTGTTATGCTCTATCTTTGTATTTTTTATTTGTTTGTTTAGTCTGTTTTTGTTTTGTTTGTTTACTTTTACTCTTAATTATTTCCTTTGTATGTCACAATACCGCTTTGGAGAAAAACTTAATAAAATATTTGGGATAAATTGCATTTTCACGCACTTGTGAACAGCAGTGAGTGGTTGATTTTTTTTCTCGAAGTAATTTTCAGTCACAAGTAAAACCTTTACTGCAGAAATTCTGTCAACTACTTTTTTCATAAACTGTACATTCTGCAAAGTTGCACTGAGATGAGTCATTCATTTTTGTATATTCATTTTGAGTGTTTACAAAAAAGACAAAATTCATGAGTTGGTTTTCCTAATGTAAGACAGTTCAACACCACCCTGAACTCTCATCCCTGAAATAATGGAAGTTTCCCCCAGACTGGAAGAAACTACTTTGTGTATTATGCCTTTTGATTAGTGTCTCCTTAACACCTCCTATCTACCTGACTTCCCCTTGAAATGTTACATGTCTGATGGTCTCAGTGTGAAGTTATTGTCCTGTGACATACACGCTGATGATCAAAGGTCTCCAGGTATGAGTGGTGTCTCCATGCAAATTCCTATTGACATGTGATTTAAAAGTGTCTTTGTTCTGGTTGGATATTTAAGGGAAAGAGCAAGGACCCAACCTTTGAGTTGATTTGCTTACCAGAGCTCACACACGTCGAGTGTGTTGCAATATCTGTTTCTCAAGTATTGTTGCTATTGGCTATAGTTTGTTCACTTACTGTACATCACAATAAACTGGAATGTTAGCCATTCTTTTCTAATACTGTCTTGTTGAGATTTTACTCTTGTAGTGAAGGATCTGTTATCAGATACCTAGCAGGTCTTTAGTTATATGGTAAGTTTCACTGGGTAACACTCACACCCTTAACCTCTGAGTTGAACAGAAAAGATTGAGTATCATGTTCTGTAATTATTTAGATATGTTCTATAACCTCTGAATATCTCAACCCAGGTGTCAGGGCTGTTCTTCTATGTTAAGAAGGTCACTGAATAGTTTAAGTCTATATCTGCCATCCCTGAACTAAGATAGGGACTAGTTAAATACTGTATCCCCTTAGTTATATGGTAAGTTTCACTGGACAGACAAAATTGAGTATCATGTTCTAATACCTCTGAATACTTTAAGCCAGGCATCAGGGCTGTTCTTCCATGTTAAGAAGGTCACTGAGTGGTTTGTTAACCTGTATCTGCCATCCCTGAACTAAGACTGATGTCAGATCTGTTAATAGCAGAATTGAATTCTTAAAAGGCTTATATTTTTAACTACTGATTAACTATTAATTCTCACCAATTTTAATAGTAAAGTTATCTTTAAGTAAATGGAGTCAGATTGAATAAATTAATTACTTTACTTTGTAAAAACCTAATCTTAACACCGGAAGGACAGAATACGGACAGAATAAGGAATAATACAGAATAAGGGCAGGGAGATAATAGATAAATGTCTCTAATTATTTCCTCCCCTATAATGAACACAATGCTTCATAGAAATATAGTGTTAAACAACATAGAGTTAAGAGTACATTTGTCTTGTAAGTGCAGATTACAAACAATTCAGGAAGGAGTTCAAGACCCTGAGGATGCAATTCAAACTGGCAAGCACAGGAGAAAAGGAAGGCATAAAAGAGCTGACAGCCAGCCTCAATGAGCAGCTCATCAGAGCCCACTTTATAAAGGACCCCTTCTGCTTCACCAAATCACATCTTGGGGAGGCAAGGTTTGGGAATCTAACAAGTTCCAAAGAGGACGTGGAGCAGTCAACTGAGGAGACATTTAGTGAACGTTCAAGAGACGACACCCTAGAAGGAAATCATGGGCTTACTAATATTGACCCATAACCACATCCCTCAGCACAATGTGTCCATCATGGAGAGAGGCTCAAGAGGTAGTCAAGCATGCAAGATCATCTTCTGCTCCAGGTCCCAGCGTTATACCGTACAAAGTATACAAGAAATGCCCTAAGCTCCTCTGATGGCTGTGGAAGCTTATGCGGGTAGTTTGGTCCAAGGGAACCATTCCAACAAGCTGGAGAAGGGCAGAGGGGTGCTTTGTGCCCAAGGAACAGTGATCCACACAGATCAGCCAATTCCGAACTATCTCCCTACTTAGTATGGAGAAAAAGATTTTCTCTTCTATGCTTGCCAAGAGAATGAGCACTTACATGACCCATATCAACACCTCTATCCAGAAGGGTGGTGTCAAAGGGTTATCTGGGTGTTTGGAGCATACAGGGGTCCTCAGCCGACTCATCCAAGAAGCAAAGGAGAAGAAAGGCAGCCTAACAGTTGTCTGGCTTGACTTTGTAAATGCATATGGGTCTATTCCCCATAACTTGATTCAAGTTGCTTTGGATTACTACCACATCCCACATAACATCCAGGGCATGATCACCAGCTACCTGAGAGACATCAAGCTTCGATTCCAGTCCGCCATGTTCACAACAAAATGGCAGCCAGTGGAGAAAGGGATAGTGAGAGGATGCCCAATCTCTCCCATCTTGTTCGTCGTGGGAATGAATCTGATCATTTCTGCAGCGAGTACAAAGTCAAAGGGGCCAAAGACCGCTGCAGGAGGTCAATAGCCAGTGATCAGAGTATTCATGGATGACCTTACCGTGATAACACCAACTCACGTGCAGGCAAGATGGGTCCTGGCAGAACCAGATCTCATGAACCTGGGCCAAGATGGTCTTCAAGCCCAAGAAATCAAGGAGCCTGGTGATCCAAAACGGCAAAACAACTGGAAAGTTCGAGCTACTTGTTCAAGGGGAAGTAATCCCTAACATCCAGGGGAACCCAATTACATGCCTTGGAAAGTGGTATGATGACTTCCTGTCAGACAAGAACAGCATCTCCAACACCGGAAATCAAGTTGAAGAGGGGTTGAAGAAGATTGACAAGTCTGGCCTGCCTGGGAAATACAAGTGCTAGATCTACCAACATGGCCTGCTCCCGGGACTCATGTGGCTTCTCATCGTGTATGAGGTGCTCCTATCAGCTGTTGAAGGAATGGAGAGGAAGTTCAACAAGCACCTTCATAGATGGTTGGGAATACCCCCGAGCTTTACATCCCTAGGGTTCTATATAAGGTCGGGCCAGCTCCAGCTTCCCTTGTCATCAGTGGTGGAGGAGTTCAAAGTCACCAAAGCAGCCTGTCCCTAACAAATAGGGACTCTAAAGATCAACTCACCAGGGAAGCAGGAGTCAGAACAAGATCTGGCCGCAAGTGGGCCACCAGTACAGCAGTTGACCAGGCAGAATGTTCTCTCAGGACCAAAGACATGATTGAAAACCCTTGCACCGGAGGACAGGGGCTAGGAACAACACATTTCCAGCAGTGGTCAAAGTCCACCCCGAGGGAGAAGAGAACCATGATCCAGGAAGAAATCTGAATCCTTGAGGAAGAAGGAAGATGAGGAAAATCCATCGAACTCACAACTTAGGGCGTCTGGATGAGGTGGAACCTCCCAAAAAGAACCATTACATGTAGTCAACTGTGGCGGCTGGAGCCCTTCTGGATATCCTTACTACTCTGAGCAGTGTATGACACCTTACCAACCGCAGTCAATTTTCACAGGTGGGGGATGAGCGGATAGAGCTCTGTGTGGGATCTAATGACAGAAGTTGGACTGAGAGGCCACTTTGTAGTCAAAGCAGCCATTCGTAGGCTGGGAGAAGCGTCTGAGAGAGCCTCCTGTTGACTCTGGCACAAGAGAGAGGACACAAGCTGGAAGCCCTCTAGGAGAGGGGCAGTGACCTGGCCAGTCACTGCTAACCCGCCAACTGGAGAGTGTTGTGGTTAAGGGTCGAAACACCCAGAGAAGGTTGGGGACCACCTGATGATCTCTCTTCCAGGTCAAAGCTTCACCCATTAGAAATGGGTGTATGTTTGCATCGCAGATATATTATACAACTGAATACAAAACACTAATACTCAGGTAAAATACAGATCCTTCAAAAAGAAAAAGAAAAAAAACAGTATTCAAGTTAAGTCGGGCCAAGTTAGTTGATCACTCTGCTGAGTGTTATGAGGTATACCAGCTATACCTGTTACCTGTAGAGTTTTATATGTCCTACATGATGTTAGCAACAGAACTGCTGTTACAACCTGGTGCAAACATGCAGTTCAGAGTTTTGTCAGTGTGTCTACTGAATAGGCTACTTATGTCTGATCATTGGATGCTCTTCTTCTCATTACTCCTCCTGTCTTTAACTGATGTCAGATTTATTCTGTAGGTGCAGGAAGAGCTGAACTTTATGAAATTTCACACCTCAAACTGACCTTAACCTTCTGCTGTGTTGTGATAGTGGCAAAGGTCACACAGAGATAGGATGAGTTTTAGGCTTGAGATCCAAGGCACGTCTGGCTGTGACTAGTATTGTTCAAGCCAGGGCAGTGGCCTTTACCTGTCTGCAGGATTCAGAGAGAGGAGTCACCATCCTGCTCCTCCTCCCCACCTTGAACACCAGCAGACACTACACACAACTCTCTTTCTCTCTTTCTCTCTCTCTCACTCTCTCTCTCACACACATACACACACAGGCACATATACAGTACAGATACAGACACACACATGAAAATGTGTATATATGTAAATGTATATAAATATTTTGATTCTCACACACACAGATACATACGCATGCACGCACACAGTCACACACAGAAAGTGAAAAACATGGACAATTTTATGACTTATATCATCTGATATCATATGACTGGGAGATGGTTTGGTTTGTATAAGGCGTTTGTCAGTGTCAGACCTGAAGTATATGCTTATTTGCTGGAAGCTGTACATACCAGTATAAACTGAATTTGTATAAAATTTCTCACATGTTTATCCTGGGCACAACAAGAGGAGTTTCTCCATAGTAAACTGTAGCAAAACAGAGTGTGAAAATTGGATTTTTGAATATATGTAGTGGCGAAACCTCTAAAACAATATAAATAAATAAAACAGATACACACAACATGCAATCCTCCTTTACCCACACTGACTTGTAACATGCATCAACATGAAAAAATACACACAAAATTGCACACAAATACTCTTGAAAAAGCAACCCACATGTATCCTCATGCAGCAAGTACCGACATGCCAGTTAACAGCTCTGCAGCCACTGACATACAGCTGGTGAAGAGGTTCCTGCAGGTTCAGCTCTGACTTCACTTGAAGGCATTGAAAATTCCTGTCCCATCAGTCACAGCAAGGCAAGGTACACGTACATCTCAATCCAACTCACAGACACCAGAGTCTCCTAATTAATCAGAGAGAAAGGAAAAATATTGAGGCGACAAGCACAGCAATGGGCAATAAAAAAATGTTTACTGAGATCAAAATATGAAAACACATCTTTCTGTGTGCGATGCATTTGGGAAAACAATTAACATTTTGCATTAAACAGAGTTTGATTCCTGAGCCTGCAGCCTTTCTGGGTGGAGTTTCTGTCTTCTCCCTATGCCTTCATGGGTTCTCTCTTTGTACTCTGGCTTCCTTCCACAGTCCAAAGACATCCACACTAGGTTAATTCATAGACAATGGATGGATATTTGTTACATACCATGAAATTAAATGACTTTTGTGATACATCACACTTCTAAGTTTCATTTTCAGGACACACAGACATACACACAAGGAGGAAGAGAAAGATGTGGGGAATGAAAGGAGATAATCTAACCCTAAAAATATCTACAGCAAGCTAAATGGGATGTAACCTGTACATATGGTTCAGGCATGGAATTACAACATAAATGATGCTAGTCAGCCCTGGAATGTTCAGACATCAGCCTTACCATGAAGGTCATCTGGTCACGGTCATGAATCTCCACCTCCATAAGGAGTAGAGCTCCTCTGTGGGGCTGAGTAGTGAGGGAGAAATGATGCCACCCTGAGATGGTATGTGGACCACATTATGCCTGAAGATGCCAATTCCACAGAATTACAAAATGCTCTGGATTCAGCCTCACCTGATACAAGTTTACCAGTCTAGCCTCCTGTTTGATCATCCTGTTTGAAAGTCCTCGAATAAGTCCCCTTCTTCAAGGACTTTCCTGGCCAGGGTATCTAGGTATATAATGAAGCATGGGCTGCCCCAAGCTGCACCACAGTGCCCACTGACCCTGAGTCTCTACTGCCCAGCACCACAATCAACACCCAGCTGGGCCTCCAGTCTGAGTTGGCTATCCCCACTAACCTTCTGCCAGTTCCTCATCAGGGGTCCCAGTCTGCTAAAATTTTGCCTGTTCCAGCACAGAGGGTCCTGGTCAACATTGTGTCATTTGTAAGTCACCCTAGCCAGCCTCCTGGTTGGCTACCTGAGAGGACCCAGTTATGTTGCCAGAGACAGACCCCAGGCTTTTCTAGTCATCTTTCCTCATTCCTCCAAATTGGACCTGCCCTGCCACCTGAAGTCTCCTGCTCTGTCATTGTTCTCCCCTAGGTTGTTGGCTGGAGATCTCCCACACTTTTGCTTCTCCCTTTTCTCCTTGCTCTTCTCCCTTTTATCCCTGCTCCCCATCCACTGACCACTGCATCCTTCTTCCAGACCACCCTCACCAATCCAGCTGAATCTTGTTGGGCCCGATGTGTTGTCTGGTGCCCAGGTCTTGAGAGACTAATAAATAAAATTAGATTAGATTAGATGATGTTTGAATTAGCATGTTAGCATTTTATAATCTGTAACAGGAAACATGTAAAATAGATTTAATACTTTAAACGCAAGTAATATAATCCGATCTGAAGTGTTAAGTGTTTGTGTGTTAAGTGACCTACATCCTGCTGACAAACAACTTAAACATTCTTATTTTAGTGTGTCAGAAGTGTTCAGAAAAAAGTGACATGGAAAAGGAGTGTGTTTTTAGTGAGCCCATATATCAGAACTGACCCTCTCAAGGCTGTCATAGGCTGAGGGTTCAGCCAGAGTTCATCAGGCTCAGTCTCGTTTCCATGTGTCACTCTAATGTGGTGGAGAGATGAAGAGCTGCTCACACTCACATCCAACCCTCTGTCTGTTCAGGTCAGGCGCCAATCTGACAGGGACTGGGATCTATGTGTGTATGTGTGGTGTCTCAGGTGATGTTTATGTAAAATCTGACAGCATCCCAGTTTCAATTTTCCTCTCCCACGTGAAAAAAATCTCAAATTTTCTCACCAATGTAAATACCTGAATTAAGTTTGGCTATGGAGCTGGGCATTTAGATCCTGCTACACATGTTGTTAGGATTCTCACTGTTCAGTTTCTAGCACTACCACTCAGTAGTGTCAGTCAGTAACTACACTGTCAGTGAAGTTGTGAACACTTACTGTACCTATAAGAACTCCACAGTTGCATCACACTCTGTCCACTGCAGTCCTGGGTTTCTGTTGACCAGATAAAGAACCAACTTAGACCTCTGTTGCTGTAGTCCACCCAGAAACAGAATATGGAGAGAAAGAGCAATGGAATTAACATTATGGCTCTGCTCAGAGGCACACCTTGTAAACAGACAGAGCAGGCAACTGAAGTGCTGGAGGCCCCCAAGGGCTTATGATTCTTTCTCTAGAAGCAGTGTTGCCAGTTATTTTTAGCTGCATACATTTTCTTTCATCAAAATAATTAAATTATTTTATTCAAATCTATTGACATAAAATGATTTTATAGTATAGTTAAAATGATTTTAACTATACTATGGCCTTACACTAAAATCAAAGGTATTGCACAATTATCAAAACCTTACACTCAAGGAGCAAAACATGGGCCCAGATTTGCATCACTGTAAGCACAATGTCAGCCTCACACTTTTTGCAAAACAATACACACAGTGATTTGCAAAACACTTAAAGAGGAACTATGCAGGATTTTCCTGTGGCTATGCTACTTTTTTACCTTAATTAAACAGCTTCAGAGTAATTGTCATAGCTACATTCCTGACCTGTAATGTGTTATGAGGGAGAACGGAGGCTCTCTGCCCTCCACCTGGCATCTCTGGGCTGAAAACCAACCTTGCAACATCAGTGCAGCATTTGGCATCCACCCCTGTCCCAGCTCTTGCCTCTGCGCAATGCAACACAAACGGGCTCCGTAACCCGTAATCTTTCATTTATGACGGTTAAAACTACACAAATATGGGGCGCTGTGTGGCACAGTGGGTTACTGATTGATATTTATGTTTGAAAACAAGGACTTGAAGGTGAATTATTATTATTTTGTTTTTTTCTATTCAAATATTTGTCTGTGTTGATTAATATTTACTAAAGTAAATAATTCATATTTACCAGTTGCTATTGTTTTTCATTTGCATCATAAATACTGGTGTTTATATTTAGGTGGACATTTTACAGAGTATTTGTGTTTGATTTTATGAGTGTGTCTGAGAGAGTCTAAAAACTTAAAGGGTACCTATGAGTAAGAAAACCATATTTTATTATTATTTCATTTAGGCTATTTACAGTAGTGACTAAAAAAAACCCTTAAAACAGTAGTAAAACACACACAATTGGTTAAAAAAGTACCTTTAATAACAGAGTTCATAAATAACAGTTCATAAATAGTGTATTACAGTATATTTACTTACCTGCATTAGTTTACTAATTAATAAGAAGGTTAAAGAACCTGGGGAGCACACCTTAGTAATAGGCTAGTCGTCTAGAGGGCGCTACATATACATTAGACACTGACGTATGTGATGATGTCACTTCCTTGCAATGCCAAAAGACTGATTATCAAACCACACCCATGAGCCAGTTGGTTAAACACAACCATCAGGTACATAAACACACGACTGCTTCATTGTAGACACACTGATCAGGTTTAAGCACTATAAAAATGCAGCAGGTGACTTCACCTATATCTTCAAACAAGATGGAAGTCAGAAATGTACCAGATGCAGCACACTGTTGTCTGGGACAATGAGTCATTCCACTGCTCTGCTGGTGGACTGGTGTCAACACCATCCACAGTTTACAGTAATATATATACACCATACTGTCTGTTTCTAAACCAATCAAAGAGTTTTTCTTGACAGCCTCAGGTTCCCTTCATTCAGGCCATGGAGGAGCCTGTGACCAGGATTCAACATTCAAGACTTCACACGTTGTCTGGCCAATGAGGATATCAGCTGTGATGTTGATGAAATTCTCTGGCCTGATCCAGCTACGTGAAGAGAGAACGTCTAGTATTGTCTGTGCTGTATTTTCAGTATTTTCGATCGATTCAAGATGGCGCCCTCCGCGGCAGACGTCTCCGTTTCGCTCTCCCGCTTCCTTTTATTTATTGTTATTTTACTGTTCATATTGAACGTACAGTGCACTTTTGAACATCGGTAAACTTCACCACAAACTTTCACTCAGCCTCTCGGACTTTGGCTTTCTTCTACGTCGGGAGGACACAGCAGCCCGGGTGCCTTTTACGTAAACAAACGGTGCACACAGGACTCACCTCTCATGGTGACATCAGCAGATGTGTGCAAGGTTCTGAGTAAAACAAACCCACGGAAAGCAGCAGGCTCAGACAACATCCCAGGCCGTGCACTCAGGGTTTGCTCATCAGAGCTAGCTGATGTGCTTGCTGACATATTCAATCTGTCCCTTGCACAAGCCTCTGTACCCAGCTGCTCTAAGTCCACCACCATAGTGCCCATACCCAAGAAAAGCAAAGTGACCTGCTTAAATGACTATCGCCCTATAGCACTCACTCCAATCACAGTGAAGTGCTTTGAAAGGATAGTCATGACCCACATCAAAAAGAGCATCCCAGACACTGTGGACCCTCTACAGTTTGCATACCGCCAGAACCGGTCCACCAATGACGCAGTCAACACTGCCATCCACACAGCTCTCTCACACATTGAGGGACAGGACACATATGTCAGAATGCTATTTATAGACTAGTTCTGCATTTAACACAGTTATCCCCCACAAACTCACAGACAAGCTCCTCACACTTGGACTGACACCCTCCCTCTGTAACTGGGTCCTGAACTTTTTAACAGGTAGACCCCAGTCAGTCAGAATCCACAACCGCACATCCAGCTCAAGAACTGTAAGCACTGGGACGCCACAGGGGTGTGTGCTAAGTCCACTTCTCTACACGCTTTTCACCTATGACTGTGTGGCCTCCCAGAACAACACCAGCATCATTAAATTCGTGGATGACACTACAGTCATTGGCCTGATTACTGGTGGGGTTGAAACTTCATACAAAAAAGAGGTGGCAGACCTGGTGACTTGGTGTCATGACAACAACCTTCATCTCAATACAGACAAGACCAAAGAGATGATCATCGACCCAAGAACAAGGAAACAGGAGCCACATAAACCCCTGTATATTGATGAGACTGAGGTGGAGAGCGTGAAAACCTTCAAGTTTCTTGGCACCTACATCAGCGAGGACCTCACCTGGTCTCACAACACCCAACAAATCATCAAGAAGTCCCAACAGAGATTATACTTCCTGAGAAGACTGAGAAAATTTGGCATGTCAACCAAAACCCTCAGCTGCTTCTACAGATGCACTATCGAGAGTGTCCTTACCGCCTCTATCACGGTCTGGTACGGAAACTGCACAGCACAAGACAGGAAGGCACTCCAGCGGGTGATTAAGACCTCACAGCACATTGCTGGGGCAGACTCACTGCAAGACATTTACAAAACCAGAGTCCTACGTAGAACACACAACCTCATCAGAGACAGCAAGCATCCACAACACTCACTCTTCACACTCCTACCATCAGGCAGACGCTATAGGAGTCCAGGACTGTGAAGTCCAGGACCACAAGGCTGGCAAACAGCTTCTACCCACAAGCCGTCAGGCTTCTAAATGAATCACTCACACATGCCGCACTCAACACATGCACATATTCATAACACTGAACTTCTTCTATTTAATCATTTATTGTTGTTTTGTTTCTCCTGTTCCTATTTATTTTAATGTGTTTTGGGGAGAATGAACAGAATAAGAATCTCATTGCGTAGCACAGCTACATGTTTTGCTGTGCATATGACAATAAAAAACTCTTGAAACTTGAAACTCTTGAAATTTTGTTCTTTTTCAGATTTTTTTTTTTTTTTACTGTAATTTAAACCTGTACTAGATTTAGTATTTGTTTAGTATTAGTATATGTTTGTGTGATATTTGCTGAGCTCTGCTGTAGTAGCATGAAAACTGGTATGCTTTTTCTTGACATGTTGACTGATTTGGTTCTATGAAGAGAAATGAATGATACTTCCATCAGTCTGCAGCATTAGTCTTGTGTAATGTTCAGTGAGTATATTGTATATTTTCACTTTCTCTGTGTACTTCACTTACAGTACTCTAACCAATAACAAGTAGAATTGCTAAAAGTGTTTATGTTAAACACAGCAGTGTGTAAGTGGTTGAAACTGAATGAAGTCATATGTGTGTTTCCATATGGTAACAAAATAAGATTTTATAACTTTTATCATTTTATAATTATATTTATCATTATGGTTGTGCTGATCGTGTGTAGTGTTTTGACAAATGGGCCCAGTTTTCAAAATCACGCTTAAGCATTGAAAAACAAAATAACTAACTGTGAACAGTGTGGGGCATATTAATTCATGCACTTATAACATTTTCTTTACTTATGTCAGCATTCTAGACACTTTTCTCTACAAGTAAGGTCAACTTTCTTTTCTAAACCTACCAAGTGTCTCAAGTCCTGCTTTCTAGTCCCCTCTTTGTATTCAGCCATTAAAGCTGGCTAGAATATAATGCTAGACAGAGATAATTGTGTGTCTGTTTGATCCGTTCTGTCTGTACAATATGTGACTGTTGATATTCAGGTCATGGGTTTAATTCCTATGTTGACAGAGACTACACCACCCCAACTTACAAATCAGGGACTCCTCTGATATCTCTTCAGTTTATAAACTTCTGACCCCTTTCTACCATACATTTAAATGAAGTCTCTGTGAGATACAACCACACAAACCAACACACGTATGTGCACACACGCCTCTCTTGCACTCATGATTATAGTTACACACACAGGTTAACAGCTTCTCAGTGTCAGTACTCTGTGAAAGATTATCTAGTTTAAGCCATTCATTTGTGCTTGTCCATCTTAAATGGCAATTGTGTCTATAAGGAAGAAGTCAGTTGGGCACACATTCCAAGAGTTTCATAGTTGCAGGTGGAGCAGTTCAACAGTTCATCCAAAGCTGGAGGTTAAAATCACTGACAAGTGAATCTTTTTGGATAAGGTACAGGAAACAAATAACAAATATCTGCATCAGAGTTTTCTTGAATCATTAGATTGATTTCTTTAGAGCAGTGTCATTTCACTCATTTCTTTAATACAGGGGTTAGGGTCATCATGTCTAGCGTGGCGTTCCACCTCCCTTCTCTGACATGTTCTCCCTCTCTCCTTCCCCCTCATTTAAAATCTTCATTACTGGACATGACCTCAACACTTGTGTGTTCTACCTCACACCTTCTTGCAGGGGTGATGATCTGTCACTGAATGTTTGACTAATGTCATCAAGGGGCTAGTTTTACCACTGCTTTTAGCTCAGATTCATAGGCTTTGAACTACACCCATAACTATGCCAATTCCAGAACATGCGCTTCAACTGGGAGCAGCAAAGTCTGGTGACTCTGAGTTTTTACTTAACCTTTGCTTTATTTTGTTGTGTTTTTGTATGTTTTTGTCGTATTTTGTCAACTACTGATGGACACTTCTGTGGGGAGATGAGATTCTTCAGGAGAGGAGCTTCTATCATTGAAAATGGAGCAACTCTGGAGGATGCCGCTCTGTTCCTGCTGGGATGAGGAGCCGCTTTCATGGTTGTTGTGCTGGTGGTGCAGAGGTCAAAGGCTTGGAACTGGAAATATACTGTAGGTCCTTTCTGCCGTCAGTCATCATGCAAAATGTCAACTTTCTGCCCAGATGTCCAGGTGAAGACTCAGGAAGTAGACATTTGAACAGACATGACATGCTGAAGTTCCATGTTAAGTTCTCCATGAAGTTGTTGCTAGAATACAGACTAAACATCCTGAAGCACTTGACTTCAGTCATGTCTCCCTGATGGACTCACTGAGGATGTGGTGGAGAGATACACGCTGGTGGAGGCCATTCTGAACAACTCAGATCATCCTCTTCATAACACCTTGATGGACCAAGAAAAGAGCGGTGGTGGACGGCTCCTCTCTCTTCACTGCAGGACGGAGAAATATTGAAGATCCTTTGTACCTTCAGACATCAGGCTTCTTCATTCTTCTGCAAATGGTTGATGAGCTGACAGACAAATGAATTTCCCTTTGGGGATTAATAAAGTAATTCCTATTCGTATGGGCAGACTCTGGGAGTGAGACTAAATACACACTGAGTCCCCAAAAGCTTGCTGGCAAACCCTTTAGTTTCATATTCTCTCACCATGAGCTAGGAGTAGGGGAATCTGACACCTGAGCGTTTATTGATCCAAAGCATGGTCCTCCACAGCCCCTGCCTTTCCCAACATTAAGCACATGTGAACTAACACAGGCACTGAAGTTTTTCATTATATGAAATGTAGATGTGATTAAGAAATGCTGTCTGACTCTGAGGTGAAGAAAATGCCTTGAACCACTTTGTGTGCCTTTGTGAAGAACTCACGAAATGGAGAGTTAAACAGAAACTATACTGAAAAACTCATTTGATCACAAATCAGGTAACAATGGGTCTCATTCATGAACTGTCCTTAAGAACAAATTTGTTCTTAAGTCTCACTTGTGCAGTTTTTTACAAAGATTGTGGTATTCACAAATGTTTTCTTATCCACATTTGTGCTTAGCTAAGAACAAAATCTATGCAGACTCAGGTGGACTTACGCACATTTGAGAGCTGACACTTGTGCAAAATAATGATTATTGCATTTTCTTCTGTTCTACAGTTGTGTAATATCATATGATTTTAAGTGGAATAGTTTTCTTATCATTTATGATGTTTTTAGTAATTAAGAGTTTTTAACGTTCCTTCTCAACTCACCTTCTCTGCTCAGTGTCTGTGGTCTCTGTGTGCACATGGCCCTGCAGTCTCAGGCCCTTTTATGGGCATTGATGGGGCGTGTACCTATGCTAATCCTATGTTAATTGGAATCACCTGGCACGCGCTCTCAGTTTACGAGGAGATGGCGTTCATCAATCTAAGAACACAGCTGCAAACATTTCTGCGGTCTAAAAACACACCTGGCACATGCTCTCAACTCAGGAGGAGATGGGATTCATCAATGTAGGAACACAGCTGCGAACAATTCTGCGGTTTAAGAACCCCTTCATGAATCTGATGCAGAGTTTTCTTAAGAACCTTCTTAAGAACAGTTTAAGAAATAATCTAAGAAGATTCTTAAGAAGGTATTGGTGAATGAGGCCCAATATCTTAAAACTACAGCTTCTGTTCATTTACAGACTCACCTGTGCTCTACCCTGTTCTATTTGTTCAGATTTGAAAAACCAAGCAAACAATCTCTGTGGCTGGAAAATGAAGCCAACACTGAAATACCACTGACAAACATGTTTGTTGGCGTTTCCAGTGGTAGAGCTACAGCAACATATCTCTGTATGAAAGCTGGGCCTGAAAATCAGATTAATAATTTAGGGCTAAAACTATAAAATATCTACCTGACAATATTTAGACAAGGCTTTTGTGCCCACTGCCCATGTCACATGTTTCAGTTGTCTTATAAATAAGGAGACAGAACATGAAAGTAGGTGCTCCTTAAGTCTTCATCAGTACAGATATAATGATATTTTGGACAGAGAAGAGAGACAAGCCTGAGCTGGGTTCAGTCTGGTGTCAGGAAAACTGTAGTGTGGTTCCAGATCTACGGGTTTGTATTTGATCCAAGGCTCACAGTCAACTCCGGTGATGAATTGGTTTGTCAGTGATGTCTGAGCATCCAAAAACTCTGTGGTACTTTGTCAAAGAAGGTGTTGCAGCTCCATATGTTGCTGCCTGATCCTCTGTGTAGTATATGACAAGCCATGATGGTGCCAGAGAGCTTTTAACATAATCTGACTGAAAACCAACCAGACTCAGGAATTTAGGTTTTGCTACATTTGACAGGTTCAGCTTCCCAAAGCTGATGTACAGAACTGATCCAACAGAGTTGCTGCATGCAAAGTGATTTTATGTATTTTAAATTTAATGGATGGTGTTCATAAGCAGGATATACACTTACACTACACTACTCCTGTAGTAGTTTTAGTTTTACAGAATTTTCCTTTGCGATAGAAATAGGATGATAGATTTTCAGAGCTCTGAGCTCAGAAGGAATGAGTCCTAATTTAAATAATTTTAAATACCTCCTGTTCCCATTATGTCCTCATTTGATAATCACTATCAGATGTTCCTCTAGATAGACATATATCACCTGATGTTGCTGTGAGATTAAAACATGTCACAATATACAGGAAAATACAGGTTTTATTTTAAATAAAATCACCAGTTTAGTTTCCTCTGTTAACTGAATTTTCAAGGTAACCTGGACGCATCATCAGCAGGAGGCAGAGAAGCCTCATGCTGCCACATAGCACACTGTCCTTGTTTAGCGCACAATATGATAACTGTCATTAATTATTATTCATTATTATCATTAATTACGACAAAACTTTTGCTATAAGTGAAATATGGAGAAGAAATACTTACCTCATGAGTGAAATTGGCCATGGAAGAAACTTCCGGAGAACTTCCTCCAATCTAGCTACATGAGTTAGCTTGATTAACAATATTGTTTTCGTTAAATAGTCTTGTTTTGTTCAGTATGTTAAAAATAACCAGTCATGATAATTTATGAATGTTTAATGATGTTGAACAATGTTTTTATGATTGTTTCATGCTCTTATGAATAACGCTGTCACGGTTCTTGAGAGGACTGGACCCAAATGCATGCAGACTCAGGGAAAAAGCAGGTATAGTGGCACAAAAATATTTTAATTCAACTTACTTTTTTCCTGAGTATGTGTGTGAAAGCCTGCCCTTCAAGATCAACATTTAACAAATAATAATAATTTAGATAAATGAAATAGGCCATGGCCAAAAGACCCGACAGATCGCGCTGTAACACCAGTATAGCTGCTAATTGCATTTTAGCTATAAAACAGGAGTAGTGGCATACAACTGGTGGGCAGTGAGTAGGTTTTGTAGTGGTATTCGTGCACATTGTTAGGTGTATTGTAAGATGAATTACTGTACGTCTGCAGCCTCTGCAACCTTACCCTTCTGTGTTTTGTCCTTGTTTATTGTGACACAGGCTGGATTATTAGGGGTTAGAGTTAGGGTTAGCTAACCCGCTGCTGGTGAAAATCTCCCCAAGAATGTGGATTAAAGTGGCACTTCCTGAAGTACCTGGATCAGTTGAACAGTTGTAAAATATTCTTCAGGGAGATCTTCAACTTCAAGACAGCTTCACGCTACAATATGATGACCCACACTTTAATAACGCTCTCTGTAATTTCATTGACATTCATGAGTTGCCATCTGAGCGTGCTATCTTGCACACACTGTGTCCTGGATCCACAAAAAGAAATTCTAAATTCCATCAACAATGTTGCATTGGAGCTAAGGAATTTTCCAAATGGCAATAAACAAGATCAACCGTACACTAAAATAACTTGTTAAGTGTATGAAAAAATAAAAAGTATCAACCCTCCAGATTATTTCATTAATTCACCATGCAGTCGCTGCATCACCTTAAGATGCATTGCTGCTGCTGCACCTGGCTGGTGGTCAACATCGGGGTCAGCAGGGCATTGGGTCTGACGCATTCGGGTGGAAAAGGGACAGCATTTCTCACAGCCAGATTGTGCAACATAGCACAGGCTCTGACAATTCTGCAGACCTTTAATGGCCTTTAAACTACCACCTGTGGCATCCAGACACAGCCATCTCCCTTTAAAGAGCCATTGTCAACTGCAAGTATAAAATGTGCATTTTTAATTCTTTAAATTTAAACAGAACGTATAAATGAGTGGTGGCTTGACCGAGGCCATTGAGCAACCACATTGGTCAGCATCATTTGGGCATCAAAAATTATCTGCACATTAATGGAGTGAAAATGCTTTCTGTTTAATCCCGGATTGGTAATCCTGGAGAGCTCTCAAGAGAGCTAGCAAGATTTGAAAATTGCACCTCCTCTGAGTTCCACCCCCCTCCTCCCACTCCCGTCAGTGTGTACGTCCAAGCCACGCCCCCACAAACTGGAACGCGTACCGCACGAAAATGAGAAGTGGCAGGAAGAGTACTATATATATATATTATAATCTATTCAATACTAGCGTCACCGACCCATTTTAAACCCACAGAGACGCTAATATTAGCATTAGGCTAATACAAGCTACAGAAGTAGCTACGTTAGCAAAAGTTACACATTTCATAAAAATAACAAATCCTCCCCGAAGCAAAACATATAATTACCTGTCCAACAAAAGAGAGCAACCTCAGCATCACTTTTCAGGCCCTTCAAATCCCTCAGTTGTCTCCACCGCTCAAAAGCAACACCGATGTTTACTCTGGTTTGACCTCTGGCTTTATCCAGAGCCTTTTAGTTAGCAGCCTTTTCAGCCTCCAGCTTTCTTTTCCTTGCCTTTTTCTCGGGGCGAGCCGTTACAAGTAACGCTGGAAGTAGTAACTGGGGCTGCATTTTCTCAGCCACTGCTCATAAATGAGCATGAAATCTGTTCTGCTGTAACTCTGTACGCTGATTTCTTCCGGCAACAGCGACACGTGAAGATTGTGCACACGCGTCGGAGGCAGGGATAGAGGGGGGCGGATACAGAACCAGACATGAAGGCATCTGATTGGTTTTTGCTCTTCTGTGCGAAGAGCATGGATTGGTCGGAGTTTTGTCAGTCCTGCAGCTGCCACAGAGGACTGATCATTTTCGTTCCTTTTTCTGATACATAATGTATTGATTACTCAGAAGGTAGAAGGACCATTTCACCCAGTATAACAAAAAGTGTTTCTGAACAGAATTACCAACCCCAGCTAAAAAAAGTTTTAAATATAATATATATATATAATATATATATATATAATTGTCATGCTCAGCTCAGATGGAAAAATTCAGTGGAAACAGACTTGGAGATTTGGGGGTTCCATTTAGATGGAAACTTACGTTACCTGACAGACACCAGTTTCCATCAGAGACATTTCATAATTCTGAAGTGAGACCATCAGATAACCTTTTTGGCACTAAGGGTCACATAAACAAGAGCAGCTCTAACTACAACAGCTCAAGGGTTTTATTAAAGCTACACTTGGTAAGTCCACGGAAGTGAAAGTAAAGTCCACAACTTGGTCGGAAATTTCAGAACGATAACAATTGAATAATCGATCGAATTTTGCAAACCCTCCCCCATACACACACAGACGCAGTGGCCATAGCACAGGTACAGAAGGCGTACCATATCATAGCAACCGGAGACTCCAAAACGATCTGTCTCTGTCTCAGTATGAAACACACAGGCGAAGTTAGCTAACTGTGACAACAACAGTCTTCTTCTTACTTGTTTTCGATGTGTATTTGGTCACCGTCCATGGTGGCATAGGCAGTTTTACATTTTTCGGCTGCTCTGCCATTGCGCTGTTGACAACTTGATGGCACCGGTTTGCAGTGCAGGTGGGGGGGTACCTGTCTGCAGTGCGTGTACAAGCTGTGATTGGCTGCTATTCCTCCCCCCTCTACCTAACTGGAAGAACAGCACCAGGAGCGTTGGATTTTTGCAAATAGGATTACAGGCTGTAGGTGGAGCCAGAGGAGATGGATTTGGTCCTAAATTACCCATTTCATGTACTACTATAGAATATAGTGGCAGTTCCAGCAAATATGATTAAATACATGTTATCAACTGAAGCTTTAAGCACCAGCCCCAATAATATCAAACAAATTTGTGTCCGTATTTGTTGGTACACTTGTCAACCCTCATCCACAAGACACGGCACTAAAGCTTTCCTCTGCTCCTAAACCAGTCTGCCCATCAGTACTCCCATTAAGCTGGCCTTCTCTCCCTGACTTTCCTGCCCACCAGAAGCTGCCTTCATCAGCTCTTGTTAACTGACTGCTGTCCCTGCTTTTCCTGTATATGGCCTGGCCTGCCCACCAGAAGCTGCCTTCATCAGCTCTTCTTTGACTAAACAATCACTCATAACAGACTGATGTTGAGAAGAGAATATTTTGGTTATTACATAACTACATAATAACTCCTTAAACATTTGGAGCAGAAGCTCTGATAAAACCTCCTCAGGTGCAGGGGCAATAGATTTCTTATCTCACTAACAAAGCTCCCTCTGTCTCTCCTTCTCTTTCACCTGACTAGTGATTAATTATCCTTTGGGAAGGCTCATCAGGGTTGAGGTGGGGGAGAAAGAGCAACAGAGCATTCACACAGAGAAAAGAGGCAGACGGTGGGTGTCTGTCTCCTCCCCAGAAGCTCTAGCCAGTCCGAGAGGAGGCACTCGCAGGAAGCGACTACATGACTACAGTGCCCCTCCCCACAACCACTGCAACTCCTCCCCACCATTCTTTATGTTGGCCTGGTTGTCTTTCATCATTTCCGTGATGCGGTGTATACATTTGTCCCTGTGTACATTGATGTAGGCTCCAGATTATTCCCCAATTTCAGCAACAACGTTACATCATTTCAGTTACATATATACGGATCTTAGACCACGTGTTCAAATAAGAATAATAAGAACGATAGAGAGGCCTATATGTCTCTCCAAAAGCCTGATTCAGAGTTTTCCAACCATAGGAAGATGGTGCCAAGACAGCACCATCCCACTCCTAGATGCACCCAAGGGAACACCAATTCAAAAATTTTATTTTCTTTTTCAAGACCCAGGCCACACATCTTCAATTCACAGATTAAGACTGTCGTTTCACTCAATCGTTTACTGGACCCAATGATCACCTGAGAATGAGCTGATCAGTTGCCTGCAGAGAAACGAATGGACTTAGCTGAGGAGAAATCAGACTGCCATTTCTACCTTCAACCTTTGGACTTTGTGTTTCCCACTGCAGCAGGTCAAACAGGTTTAAGAAGTCCTCAAATATCAGTGTAACTGGTAGATCTGGTCATGGAGGGTAGAAAGCAGTTGATTTTTTCTGGGTGATCTATAAAATCACCTAAAAAATTAAAACACAAACTTTAACTACGGTGCTATACTCTGATAGGCTGTTGTTAAAGACTGGCGTTCCTTCTTGCACTGTGTTGCACTGAGTGCAGAGTCTGGTGATGCACAGATGTTTTGAGTGGCATGCCACAACAACTTCTGCAATTACCTCTTCTGAATCAGCTTCATGTCTGCTTGACCCAGTCCCAACAAGACTGCTCAAGGATGTCTTCCCCTTAGTTAACGCTGCCATACTGAACCAGATCAACCTTTCCTTAGTCACAGGCTATGTGCCACAGGCTCTTAAGGTGGCTGTCATTAATCCTCTACTTAAAAAACCCTCTCTTGATCCAGATGTATTAGCCAACTATAGGCCTATATCCAACCTTTCCTACATCTCTAAGATCCTTGAGAAGGTTGTCCTAGTGCAGCTACATGAACATCTGCACAGTAACAAGCTTTTTGAAGCTTTTCAATCTGGATTTAGAGAACACCATAGCACTGAAACAGCACTGGTCAAAGTCTCCAACGATCTTCTTCTAGCTTCTGACAGAGGTCTTGTCTCTGTACTTGTACTTCTGGACCTCAGTGCTGCATTTGATACCATCGATCACAACATTTTGCTGCAGAGACTAGAACATGAAATTGGGATTAAAGGATCTGCTCTAAAATGCTTTGACTCATACCTATCAGAGGGATTTCAATTTGTTAATGTTAATAATGACCATTCAGAGTACAGTAGAGTTATGTATGGTGTACCACAGGGTTTTAGGGCCAGTTCTCTTCATTTTTTACATGCTTCCATCAGGGGATATAATCTGGAAGCACTGTATCCTCTAACTTCCTGCTACTGAATTCATATAAAACAGAGGTTATTTGTGTTTGGACTCAAACATCTCAGGGGACCATTTTCTAATGAGATTGCTACTTTTGATGGCCTCACCATCCTACCCCCCCCCCCCCCCCCCCCCCCCCCCCCCAGCTCCAACAGAGCTCCATCCATACAACAGCCTTTGAGTCATTTTTAACCAGGATCTTTCCGTCAGCTCGCACATAAAGCATGTGACTAGGACTGCCTTCTTTCACCTGTGCAGTATAGCTAAGATCAGGAATATCCTCTCTCAGAGTGATGCTGAGAAACTGGTCCACGCATTTATCACTTCTAGGCTGGACTACTGTAACTCTCTTGTCAGGATGTCCAAAAAACTCTCTAAAGAGTCTCCAGCTGGTCCAAAATGCCACAGCGAGGGTATTGATGGGAGTTATTAAGAGAGAGCACATCTCTGCCATTCTAGCTTCTCTCCATTGGATTCCTGTAGGATATAGAATAGACTTCAGCATCCATTTATTGAGGTAGGCTCGGTTAAGGCTCTTAACGACAAAGCTCTATCTCATCTGAAAGATCTCATCATTCCTTATTGTCCTGCCAGAGCACTTCATTCCCAAAATGCAGGTCTGTTAGTGATTACCAGAATCTCTAAAAAGAGATTGGGAGGTAGAGCCTTTAAGTCTTTAAGCCTTTCATTCATTTCATTCAGAAATTCATTCTAGAACATGCGCTTCAACTGGGAGCAGCAAAGTCTGGTAGCTCTGAGTTTTTACTCAACCTTTGCTTTATTTTTTGTGTTTTTGTATGTTTTTTTCATATATTGTCAACAACTGATGGACACTTCTGTGGGGAGAGGAGATTCTTCAGGAGAGGAGCTTCTGTCACTGAAAATGGAGCAAGTCTGGAGGATGCCACCATGTTCCAGCTGGGATGAGGAGCTGCTTTCATGGTTGCTGTGCTGGTGGTGCAGAGGCTAAAGGCTTGGAAGTGGAGATGTACTGTAGGTCCTTTCTGCCGTCAGTCATCATGCAAAATATCAACTCTCTGCCCACCAAGAGTGATGAGGAGCTGGAGATATAGATGAAGACTCAGGAAGTAGACATTTTTTTCAAATCAAAACAATACTTGTGTACATCCCACCAACGGCTAATGCTGAAGTTCCATGTGAAGTTCTCCGTGAAGTCGTTGCTAGGATACAGACTAAACATCCTGAGGCATTTGACTTCAGTCATGTCTCCCTGATGGACTCACTGAGGATGTGGTGGAGAGATACACGCTGGTGGAGGCCATTCTGAACAACTCAGATCATCCTCTTCATAACATCTTGATGGACCAAGAAAAGAGTGGTGGTGGACGGCTCCTCTCTCTTCACTGCAGGACGGAGAAATATAGAAGATCCTTTGTACCTTCAGCCATCAGGCTTCTTCATTCTTCTGCAAATGGTTGATGAGCTGACAGACAAATGAATTTCCTTCTGGGGATTAATAAAGTAATTCATATTCGTATTCGTATTTGAATCTAGGCTTAAAACCTTCTTGTATGACAGAGCTTTTAGTTAGGGCTGGCTCAGGTAGCCCTGAAACATTTTATAGCTACGCTGCTATAGGCTTGGGCTGCTTCCTCTCCTCTCCTTATGCACATTTTTGAACTATCATTATTTGTTGCACTTTGTAGTCTGGCCTTGGTGTCTTGCACTCTCTCTGTGTTTCCACAGATCAGATGTCAATCCCTCTGTACCAACCACCGCCTGCATTGCCTCCTTTCTCCTGCTGTTAAACCGGCCTGCACTTTCTGCTCATGGACCAGCCTGCCATCCAGTAGTCCAATTAAACTGACCTTCTCTCCATGCCATTTCTGTATATGTCCCAGCCTGCCCACCAGAGGCTGCCTTCATCAGCTCTTGTTAACTGACTGATTCCATCTCCATGTTCTTCCATATTCTGTGAACTGTTTTCTTGTCTGTATACACATCTATTGTACGTCTGCCCATCCTGGGTGAGGGATCCCTCCTTTGTTGCTCCGAGTTTTTCCTCAGTCGATGTGAGGGTCTAAGGGCAGTGGATATTGTAATGATGCTATGTGAAGGCCTTTGAGATGAACTGTTTGTAACAATAGGCTATACAAATAAAATTGCTTTGCTGTAACACCACACACAATGACACAGCAGACTTTTTCCAGGAGCAAAGAAGGTCCACTCATATTGCTCCAGAGAATGAAAAAAATCATTAACTGATAAAGATAGAAATTTTAAATAACTTCTAGAACAACACAAATAGATAAATGTAATTCTACCTTTGAACATGAATAGAAGGCTCTATGCAATTATATTATGACTTGTTATGAATAAGTTATAATTTGATGCTATATTTAAGCTATGATTTGATACTATATGCATTATTTAGTAATGTTTCAATTGACTGTGATTTGACATCATGTATGCACTGTTCTGTTACAAATAGATGATCTGACACTGTGTGCTCTGTCCTGTGCTTGAATGCACATAACCTGATGAGTGTCCCTACGACACCAGATAGCGGTGACTCTCACCTGATAAGCAAGTACAAGATGTAACTGTAGTGTCTTCTCTCTCTGTCAGCTAGGTCTGTTGCAATAGATACACGCCTGACTCACAGCAGATTCACACACATACTTAACACATATTCTGCACACACATCATAAACCAAGAGTGGACAGCATCATCTGACTCATCACACTCTATCGTAAAGTCCAACCTCTGCATCGGGCAGGACCAGCCCAAGAAGATACTGTGAATTATAAATGTGAATTGTTTTCTCAAAGCTGTGTTCGTTTTGGCTGAGATCCTGACCGAGCTCTGTCACTACGCACCCAGCGCTGCTGTACTTTACCTGTGACCTGAATAAATTCTTCAACTGGGAACTGAAGATTTCTCCGGTTTGTTCTTGGGCTTCCAGTAGAAGAACCGATTCTAACAGACTCATAAGTCAATGTAGTGGATATTTTACAACATTTACTTTAGCCATTTTTTCATCAGGGGTGCAGAGTCATACTTTCACCCGTTGGTCCAGGTACAAGCATGGTTGTCTCTGACTGGTTTGATGACATATACTGTTTTGGCCAGTATGATCAATATGTTTTTGTGTTTTTTTGACTGGGGTCAGGCCACATTAACAGCCATTGTTGGCAAGAACTCCTGTATGTGAAAGTAAAGCTGCTTCATGGGGAAGTACAAAATCTCCTCCCTTTAGAACCCTGATGAAATACTCATGAACTGAGAAGAAAAAGGAGGCAGGTCAGAGAAGGCAGTCAGAGACACAGCAGTGATCCTTCATGCCTTATCTGAATAGAATCTGTGTAGGTCACTGAGGCGGAGTAATGTCTTCCTGGTACCTTACTAATGACAGGCCTTCCACTCCTCTTCCTTAAAGGTCAAGACTAATTCACTTTATCAGCCACCCTGATGCACTGTAGACAGAGAGAGGCCATAAAGGAGTGGAATATGAAACTCTAAAACTATGGGCTTTTGGATGTGTGATATTTAGAAATGAATTTTTGCAAAGCGGCAGCCAAAAAGTGACATACCTTATTAGAAAAAAACATCTTCGAGTGCTCCAAAGGTCAGGACTAACAAGTTTCTCCAGCCCAGAGCAGTGGCACAGAGGTGGATGCACAATTACATCCATATTCACCAGCCAATAAATCTAAAGGCAAACATGTTCAGCATGTTAGCATTTAGCTCAGGACAGCTTGTACTGTAACAGTGATCACATCTATCAGACTCATTGTATTTTTATAATCAAAGAGTACTATACGGGTAGTGTCTACAGGTGAAGCCAATCTTATGAGGAGATACACCCGTCAGCTCTGCAGAGGACACTTACTAGTGTCCCATGTTCTCAGCATTGAAGGAATGTGATTTTGTCTTGAAGGCACACTGGATATTACACTCTATTCGGCAAACTCCTTTCATAGAAACAGAAGCCTCTGTTGCTGTAGGCAGCAAACGTCACATCGTCTTGCTACCCATAAATCACCCTGCTACAATCGGCAGGTTCTATCAGTGAGATGACTTCTGTGTAGGTGATGACATGAGGCTAAGTACACATGATGCCCCCCCCAATTAGACGCCCCCCCCAACACTGAGAGAGGGATGATAGGATAATACACCACCAGCACACAGCTCCTTCCTTCTGGTCTGCACTGTCTCCTTTTGTCTGCATGGCAAGTATTTATTTAAAGAAACCTTTGTACTTTTGTAGACTCATCAGCCTTCTATCTTAATGTAGCTGTGTACCACTTATCTTACACACTGCACACAGGCTGATTTACAATGACAGTATCATCATCATCATACTTGGCCTGGCAGTGGCAGGCAGGCTGTGACAATAACCCCAGGCTGTGTTAATTTTCTCCCAGTTGAGATTGAACAGACATAGTTGCATATTGTCAGTCTTCTGAAAGAAACAACACTGAGCAGATGCCAGATGGCGTCATGTTTCAAACCATCCTCCATAGCCACACCATGAGGAATGAAGGTTTTAGATTGGCCCAGGTCACAGATTCACTCCCATCCTTACACAGCATGATACAAGGAACCTTCACAGCCTCTTGTTGTAGAACAAGAGAAGAAGCTAAATGTCATGTGAGTCACATGTCTGTCAGATGCAGTTTGACTTAAGTACCTGTAAATAAATATTGTGACCAGGCTATTGTAAATAAACATGATCTAATTTTGCTGAGTCTAATTTATTCAAGGTGCACAAATCTTTATTTATAGTATTAGGAATGGCTTTAATAACTTTGTGTTTTAGCACCTTTTAGCTTATTATTTTCATGTAATGAACTAACTTCAGGTTCAGGAACATTCTGGATGTGTCACGGCTGCAGAACATCTTGGTTTTCACTTGGGTGCACGTGTTGACACATTAGAATGATACACTGACTGCGAGACACACACATAAGACATGTGTTCTCTTGTCTCAGTTGTGTCATGAGATATCAAAGATTTGGTGTCTTGCCCATCGTTTACACATGATGACATACACATCTTTCAGCATAAGTAAACTGCATAAACAACTGTTGATGTCACTTTGACCTTACACCAGCAACATTTGACAAAATGGATGGCTTCTGCTATCATTTCAGTGCTGAAGGCTGAATACGAATATAGCACAGATGTGACAATATATTGTTTAACTATTGTAGCAGCTGCTCTGTACTTTGGTGCCCTATATGTTAATATTTAATGCAGGCTGCAGGGACCCTGTGATGGGACTAGTTGGAGACAAAGGGAGGGGTTTTCTGATTTCGGCAGCCTTGGTGTGCCAGTGATCTGGCCAAGTTCACCCTGCAGCTGCAGCCATTCTGCATCCAGAAAAGTGAAGTTTAAAAGCTCAGCCAGCATGACATTTGAGGTGATTGACTTACATACAACATACAGTACACTTCTGTACCTCTTTGCTGTGTGATTGTGAGTTTTGTGACTTGAGGTACAAAATTATTTTGTGTTATATTTAGTAAAAAAAAAGTATTTTTTTTTTCACTAGGAACTAGGGGTGGAGCTGAACCTGAATAAGGTATTCAGAAAGGCACAAATAACATGTTTTTTTTTTACAAATACTTATTTCGAACAAATACTTTTTAAATTATTTGTATTTGAGAAAAAGAAAAACAGCATATCGAAAAGCTGCGTTTCCTCGTGACCACAGTGAATATTTGAGCTCCTGGCTGGAAGCCTGAGTAACGTTCAGGTGTTAGAGAGAGTGAAAAAGAGTCTGAATGACACAGGCTGATCAACACAGCAACAGAGGAGGCTCTGTCTGGACCAAACAGGACTTAACTGTATCACTAGTTTTGTGGAAGAGATTTTTTTTACCTTAACTGGGTTGTGGAGGCAACATTTTTGTTTGCCCTGTTCCTCTCTTCCTGTTGCCTTTGCACCTTTTGATTGTACCTCTCTTTTTTCAACCACCCTGCTTACTATTTAATAAATTGTGCTTTTATCTGATTTTATGTTGCTGGACTGTAACACAGAGGCATCTGTTACTGTATGTGTTTTTATGTTTATCTTAACAAACCATTCAGTCAATAGCCTTGAAAAGTCTTCTTTTGGAGGGGAGGTAGGACCTTTGTACAGCAGACAAATGGGCAAACATGCTGCAAACGCCTCTATTTGAAGGAATGAGTTGCAAATTCAGGAACAATGCTTATCTTAGATTTTAATATTCATATAGATGATCAGTCATCTAACGCTGTGACTGATATTTTAAATATCACTAAGTCTTTTAACTTTGTGCAACATGTCTCTGGTCCCACACACATTAAGGGACATACACTGGACCTAGTCTTCTCACATGGATTGACTGTCGAAAATCTACATGTGGAGGATTCCCTTATCAGTGACCATAGTTGTATCTCCTTTGATGTGGCATATGTTGAGAAGCACCTGTCATGTAGTGCTCAGGGAAAGAAACGTTTTATTACTCAGCCTGTTATTGATAGCTTTATTTCCCTGTTTGATGCCAAGCCTGCTTCGAACAATGATGGTGGCGATGATGATGATGATGATGTGAATTCACTGTTACAGTGTTTTAATCTTCGATGCAAGTCTGTTCTTGATAAAGTAGCTCCCATCAAATCAAGATCACCTGTCTTAGGAAGCCCTGCCCTGGGATAAATGAAGAGATTAAAAACACAGGCAGAGTGGCCTGTGTTTTTGAGAGTCTGTGCCTGATGGCAACAGACTCTGGTCAATACACAGTCCTCTTACTGTTAGATCTCACCACTGCATTTGACATGGTGGATCATAAAGTCTTACTAAATAGACTCAGAGACACTTTTGGAATTACTGATACTGTTTTGAATTGGTTCAGGTCCTATCTGACTGACAGGAGTTTTTTGGTCCATGTCAATCAGTTTTTCTCTGACCCGACGGGGCTAGCCTGTGGGGTCAGACAGGGATCAGTCATTTGCCCTTTTCTGTTTTTGCTTTACAGGGTTATCACTGAGTTCAGTGATGTCTCTTATCATCTATATGCTGATGATGTGCAGCTCTACTGCCCTTTCAAGCAGACCGAGCTACATAAATTAGATAACTTAACTACCTGCTTGACTGCCATCAAAAAATGGCTAAATAACAATCTGAACTCTGCCAAACTGAAACACTAATTATTTCCCCAGATACTGCTATCCCCCTCATAAAGCAGTATTTAGGTCAGTTAGGTCTCTCTGTCCAACCTAGCTTACGTAACCTAGTAGTTGTGTTTGACAAGGACATGTCCTTGGACCACCACTGTAAACAGTTGGTGAAAAACTGCTTTTATCATCTGTGAAATATTGCTAAACTGAGGTCCATGATTTCAAGACCTGAAATGGAGATGCTAATTCATGGCTTCGTTTCATTACGTATTGACTATTGTAATGCCCTTTTTATGTGTTTTAACAAAAAGGCTGTTAATCACCTGCAGACTGTGCAGAGTGCAGCAGAAAGGCTCGTAACTGGATCTAGGAAAAGGGATCATATCACCCCGATTTTATATTCCCTACATTGGTTACCAGTTAATTTTAGGATTTTTTTTAAGATTTTAGTACTTACTTTTAGAGCCCTCCATAATCAAGCTCCCTCATACAGCACTGAACTACTGAGACCCTATTCTCCCTCACGATCACTAAGGTCTTCAGACCAGAAACTTGATGGTCCCCCGCACCCATTTTAAAACATGAGGTGACTGCTCTTTCCAGGTCAGTGCTCCTCACCTCTGGAATGCACTACCACTGACCTTACGTAGCATAGAGTCCACTGAAGGTTTTAAGAGAGAACTCAAAACTTATCTTTTTAGACAGGCTTTTTTACTGATGTTGATATTCTGGGGCCTCTGTTAAGTTACCTGTTTTTGTGTTGCTGTGTTTTTTTTTTCTTCTGTTGTTACTTCTGTATTTTATTGCATTTTATCCTTGCTGTAAAGCACTTTGTGATTTTATCTATGAAAAGTGTTCTATAAATAAAATTTAATTACTTACTTACAAATACAAAATACAAACAAATACAAAATCAGAAACATGCTGCAAATGTAAAAACAAGCTGTAGGCAACTGCATCAACCGCACTGCACATACTGAGATGATATCATAACAAAACACTGAAAGTAAAACAAATGCAACAAGAGACAAAAAACTCAGAACAGATGCTACAATAGAAGTTCTCAGGTCTCTATACAGGCCTGTTGCATTGATCATTCTTGAGAGCACAGTGGTTAACATAACTGATATTATTAACAATAACAAAATTCTACTGTTTTTAGTTTTTAGCTCATCAACAAGACTGGAACATGGTTCTCTGAGGCAAATGTGCATTTATCATATAAAGAGGTCCATGAACCTACTTTTGAATATACATTTTTCTTCTCAATGTCAAAGACCACAGTATGCTTGACCTACAGGTACACCAGTTTCTCTTCAGGTCTGAAGGAGAACAGCTCATGCAATCATATTCTAAAACAACATGCAGGAAACAAAATCAGCATGGTCCTACTGTTATCATTTATAAATTATGTGAGCTTGAACAATGTGAGCTCGTTCTCTCTGATCACACATTGAGCCTGGCACTATTTGTTTATATTCTCTTGAGGATAGAGAAAGTGAGAAGGGAGGGGTGAGTGTCCACCACTTGGAAAGTACCCAGACTTCAAGACAACAGGTGCAGACTTAAGGGCGACAGGTGGAGTGTGCCAACATCTCATTAAAAGATACCAAAGCAAATGTATTAGCCAGTTTATCAAAAATAATTGTCAGGTAAGGCAATGTATTACAAGTAATTGTCATTTATATTAAATTTTTTAAAAATACAACTTGAGCTTGGCTCGGAAATAATGGAGTCAGCGCAAAACTTAGAAAAAACAATGCACGAGTAGAAAAAACGTGACACTATTAGAATCCAAAGGGGCCTCACATGTTTGAGGCAGGGGCCTAGTAAGAGAAAGATGACCTCATTATTTTTGGACAAATAATCGTAGTTTTAAGAGTAATAAGGGAGGAAACCTCCCCTAATTTAAATAAAAGGTTGTGCACTTTGTAAAAGAATAAAAATACGAATACGAAAATGAATACGAATACGAATTACTTTATTGATCCCCAGAGGGAAATTCATTTGTCTGTCAGCTCATCAACCATTTGCAGAAGAATGAAGAAGCCTGATGGCTGAAGGTACAAAGGATCTTCTATATTTCTCCGTCCTGCAGTGAAGAGAGAGGAGCCGTCCACCACCACTCTTTTCTTGGTCCATCAAGGTGTTATGAAGAGGATGATCTGAGTTGTTCAGAATGGCCTCCACCAGCGTGTATCTCTGATCTCTCTGAAGTCAAGTGCCTCAGGATGTTTAGTCTGTATCCTAGCAACGACTTCATGGAGACCTTCACATGGAACTTCAGCAGTAGCCGTTGGTGGGATGTACACAAGTATTGTTTTGATTTGAAAAAATGTCTACTTCCTGAGTCTTCATCTATATCTCCAGCTCCTCATCACTCTTGGTGAGCAGAGAGTTGATATTTTGCATGATGACTGACGGCAGAAAGGACTCAAAGTACATCTCCACCTCCAAGCCTTCAACCTCTGCACCACCAGCACAGCAACCATGAAAGCAGCTCCTCATCCACCTGGAACAAGGTGGCATCCTCCAGAGTTGCTCCATTGTCAATGACAGAAGCTCCTCTCCTGAAGAATCTCCTCTCCCCACAGAAGTGTCCATCAGTAGTTGACAAAATACGACAAAAACATACAAAAACACAACAAAAATAAAGCAAAGGTTGAGTAAAAACTCAGAGCTACCAGACTTTGCTGCTCCCAGTTGAAGCGCATGTTCTGGAATCAAAAGAACATGAAAAAAACAAGAAAAAAAGAGGGTACAGAGACCTATAGTTCAGTCTGATCCGGATCTGACTCGGGTTTGACCCACTGTTCAGTGGGTTAGCCTCTACTGCACCAAGCTCTGACTGTTCTGATCATATTGAAGGGGTTATCTCCACACTTTGCTGATCGTTTTTGTGACCTGTTGGACACGTTTTGGGACATTGGTTTTGTATTATATAATGTTGGAAAAATAAATGGTCCTTGATCACAACTGGCCCATTTTTGGACTTTAATTATTGACCCAACAGATCCTTGTTTGAGTCTTTTTTTTTTTTTTTTTTGTCAACAATGGGAAGAGAAACAATTGACTTTCACACGTGGGTCAAATGACTGCAGTAGATATGGGTATTTCATGGCTGCAGATAAATGCTGTTCCTGCTGTAATGTCACCCAAACATCATGATGCTGTTCATCCAGAAACAGTGTTGCTACATCTTCTTAGAATGATATCCATGTCTTTGAATGTTTTGACAATCCTCCTTCTCGCATACACACATAGCTAATTGTGGATAGAAAAAGGCATGAGGTTTAAACATGTGGCTGAGCCTCCCTGCCAGCAGGTGGTGGGCATAGCTCTAATCCTGATGCGGATATAGAGCCATGAGACTTGTTTGTGTTTTGTGTCTCTGACATCTTGTCAGAGGGATACTATAAGATCAAAGATCAGCTCAGTTGTGTCTAATAAATCCACTTCTTAGTTACACAAGGAACTTGTGTCACCTTGTACAAATGTTTTGGTTTGGAATTGATTTCTTTGTTGCTGAGACTGTGCACATTGTGTGAGACAGACATAGAGAGATGGGAGTGGACAGAGGAAAGAGGAGTACATTTGTGCAAGCTCACAATATGGCCTAATGAATACAAATGGATCCTTATCTCCCACTTTACCCTCCTACTGGTGGAGGGCAGTTTGTGACACCAGTGGGCATAGTTCCTTGGATACTATAGGAGTAATCATTATCTTTTGAGTGACTATGTATCAAGCTAATCCCACTAATCTGCCTGTGTCTGCACATGATGGATGTTTTGCTACCTCTAATGCCAGCCTGCTCATGCATGCAGTCAGATAATCAGAACGGGAAGTGAAACCATATCTCATAATTATGATTATGATCCATTCCAAGGAATTAGCACAGAGCTCGCTGATGACATTCATAATCATTGATCGCTGTGTAGATCTCGGCAAGGATAATAAATGAGTTATGGCAAAGGGCTGATGATGGGAGGAGCCTAACTGAGGGTATTTATGTGAATTGAGGCTGTTGTTGGATTATAGGTTCCCCTAAAGACCACTGTAACCCCACTGTGAGCCAGCAGGTACATGCCTGGACTGGGTGATGATTCTTTTATGAGCCCAGAGTCAAATTAACAGAGGCTTCCACCATCCTCTACAGACAGTGAGCTTTCAAACGGCACCTCAATATATTAATGGGGCACAGAAAGGACACTATTAGGAGGGAGGGGGTAAACAAGCCAAACAAACCCCTTCTCGAGGCAAATTACCACCTCATATAAAGGGGGTTGGGGGATGGGGGTAGTCTTTGGCCTTTTCATTGGCCTGTAATGATTTTGGAGCACTGCAGCTAATAGGGCATTATCAGGGGCCCTGCCTCATTGGACAGCTGATTAATGCCAGAGGAGATGACACAGAGCCCAACGGGGACCTGATAAAAGGGCGTTGGGATTGGAGGGAGCAGGATGATGAACGAGCTGCAGAACCCATGCCCGTGTCTCATTAGTGCTTCCCTGCTCTTCACTGTAGGGCTATTGTAGCACATCAGTTCTGCAACTGGCATTGCTGGCTCAGGGAGAGAAGCTGTGGGCTCTGACGAGCAGGGTTCTGAATGGAAGGGGGAGGAGAGTGGAGAGATCCCACCCCATCACAACCTCAACCACTAATACACACACCTATTAATATTCTATCTATCTATCTATCTATCTATCGAAAAGCAAAATAATCTATGTGTTCAGTGTATTAGTCAACCAATGTAATAGATGATAGTTATGTAGGTCATTACTAACAGATACTATGTAATCATCATATTTGGCAACGACTATTAAAGCACCCAAAATATTTAGACTTAAAGAGTTAAGACAACACTTCCAAATACACAAATGTTCCGAATACATCCTCATCAATTTGACAATGGGCTACATGAAGGTGTAATCACAGTGGCCTGCGTCTGAATCCAACCTATGGCCATCATCCTCTCTCTCTTCCTCTGATATTCATATCTCTCCCCCACAAGACACAAACCCACGGATCAGTCACAGTCAAATCAGTATGTGACAAGTATGTGAACACATTTTATCCTTTTTATAATATGATATTTATCCAGACTAACAAGGAACAGGGACAGGCGAAGTTGTGTGTTCAGCCACTAACATTTGCATAATGATGTGGTGCTGCTGCTGTTTGTAAGTGTGTTTGTGTGTCGTGTGTGTCATGTGTGTGTCTGCAGTACATGCTGAACATTTATGAGGATGTATCCTGCTTGATTTTCCGCCACCATCTGTACGCCCACAGCCCCCCATCCCCTCCCACTCCCCATGTCACCCACCCATAAAAAACCAATTACATCCAGGGCTATGAAGCTCATTGATACCTAATTAGATTATTGTTAAGTGTGCTGTTGCCCTCGATGCTGAAGGGGCAATGTCACAGCATCTAAGTGACACCAGGAGTGATAGGGGGTGTTGTCCTGGGCTGAACCCCTGACCTCAGCCTGCATTGGAGGGGTTACAGAGCTGATTGAAAACTTGCAGTCCTGGGGGAGGAAGGTTACCATGAGACCTAAAGAATACTTTCACATTCAAATGAGGACGAGCTCCCCATCTGTGTCTGGTCACAACCCTCCTCCCACCCCAGCCTCACCAAAACAAATGGCAGAGCACATGTTCACATGAGATGTCCTGCTGCCAGAGATCCACTGAGAGGCAGAAAAAGAGCTTCCTGAAATGTAAGATGGTATTAAACCTAATAGTCACATAAAATGGATAAATTCAGTTTAAAGCTTTATGACTTTAAACCAGATTGGATTCAACAAGTTAAATCTCATTCTGGAAAATATATTTAAGATGTTTAGTTGTTTGTTGTTGTGATAAGGAGATAACAGGTGATTTCTGTTAGCTCCCTAAGAGACATGTCCCTCTGCATCCACTCTCTGCTTGTCAGGAGAAACCATTTGCTCATTTATAGTGGAGCATATTAAACAAAATGGGTTTTGGTCTTTTTAACACTTACATTTTGTCCATAATGCCTTGTTTCTTTGAATCTTTCCACTTAGCCATGCCTCCAGAGTGCAGGAACGTGCAACGCTTGTTCAGCGTTGGTTTCACATCAAGGTGAAGCCCCACTACATGCCACAGTATCGTGGAAAGCTGCATCACTCACATTGGGTCGCTCCGTGAAGGTATCGCCCTCACTGTGAAGCGTCGCTAACTTTCCTCCAGCTGGATCTCATGGCTCATTCATGTGAAAGAAAACACCTAACATCATAATAAACCATCCAGCATCCAGCTGAGAGGTACATTGCCACCTACCAGACTTTAGTATGGTGTGTTGTCTTTTCCGCGGCATAACCCATTGAAGACTCTAAAGCACGCACACGATTAGTGCACAAAGTAGTACACACAGAGGAGGGAGGGAGGGACAGAGATGGCAGCTTGATTGACACATCATGATCCAATTGACTTGAACGTGGAGTTCAAAATGATTGGATGGTGTTTTTCCAGGACTGTCCATTCCACGGGTGACTGACTTTTTTCATTTTTGTGAAAAACTATTTAAATAATTGGTTGCAGTCAGGGTGTGAAGAGGACTTCAAGCAACTCAGTAAAAAAAGAAAAGAAATAGATCTCCAACCCCACCTTTAAAGGGATAGTTCGGATTTTTTTACATGTAGTTGTACGACATCCCCATTTGCAGTGTAGTGCCTCAACAGTGACTTTTCCCCTACTGCGTCCCGTGAGCAGAATTCTGGCCAGGTTTTGGTGTTGAAGAAAGTCGTTCCCGCTAGTTGCTGGGGTCACAAAAATAAAGCGTTTTGCTTCTCCAGACAATATGCGTTCAAAAGAGCAATACATTTGCATCATCCACGAAAAACTCAGACCTCACAATCACTCAGCGCTATTTTCTCTCCCTTTGTATCACTGCGCGCTGCCGCCTGTTGACAGCTGCACACCTCTCCACCACCTGTTTCACAGTGTGTGCTGTTTGGGTAGCAAACGTAAACATGTCTGACTATGACACAAGTGATGAAAACATTCCTTTTAGCACAGAGCCAAAGGGATACCTGACCCTGACCCTGAATATACAGATGCCGAACTTCGTCAGATGGAGTTAGAACGGGCAGAGAGATAAAGGAGGGACAGAGAAGTGGTCCAAACACATTATAGCCAATGGCAAGAAGTTGCCCAATATCAATGTCCATGGCAGGAAAGCGATGAAATATATAAGGCTAATCAGACAGATTCCTGTTGTTACAGCCCAGATAATTACAAGTCCGCACCATTTTTATATATTTTCTTGTGTAACAATTTATTTACTGCTCAGCCCTCATGTTAGCTCTCTTGCATGACGGCAGTCGTCATCCGAGCAGTAAACACTGTGAAACAGCTGATGGAAAGCAGCAGTCGCAGGCAGCAGCGCACAGTGATACGAAGGGAGAGAAAATAGCACCAAGCGATTGTGAGGTCTGACTTTTTTGTGGACAACGGTTTTGTGATGCAAATGTATTACTCTTTTGAACGCATATTTTTTGGGGGAAACAAAACACTTTATTTTTGTGATCAAAATAAAAATTCATCTTTGTGATGTTCAGTCACTTCTCTGACTAAATTTTGTACATCTGTATGGAGATTTCATGAACAAATAGCAAATGTCCTTGTTCCAGTACTGTACAATCACGCACACAGCTGCGAAATGTGTTTTCCACATCCACACTCTTTGCAAGTGTCATCTAAATTCACATTCTACAACAGGCTTGAAACAGCCTCACACATTCTCTCAGCCAACACACCTCTCTAATTCTCATATTATCATGCCACAATAGCTGTGTAATTCTAGTATTTTTCAATGTGGTATGGCTTAAAGTTTTAAAATTTTAAATTTAAAGTCTACCGTAAACAGACTGTGCAGAAACTCAGGGTGCCTGTGGAGCCCCAGTGCTGCTCATCACTGAGACATAATTATCCAGCCTGGTGTATGGTGGTCATCTTGTCAAAACATAATCCAAGATGTGAAGCAACGATCCACCTTCCATCCCTTTGAGGTTGTCTTTAAAGGGACATTGTGTAACATTTTCAATTGTTTATTGGCCAAAATCGATGTCTGCATTCATTTACATGCCTCCACCAATAATCTGACTAATTCTCGTGAGCGAAGAATTTCAGATTTGTTTGTACATTGGGCAGGTAAGTTGACTGGGAAGCTCCATGGTGGTCTGCCCTCTTGAAACTACATCCCCCATCAAGGGACATACAGCATGACCAGAGAGTAGCTCTGCCTTCAGTGTTTACCTTGAGAGCCAGCGCTGCATGACTGAGACACTAAAGGAGATCAGCAAGACGGGCTTTGCTAATACTGTGGCAAATTTTAAAGTCTGCACTACTGCAGCATAATGAAGGATCATGCATATACAGCAGCACAGGAGACAGAATCCTCGTTGACAAGAAAGTGTAAATGGGAATTTAAAAGGCGTATTCAAAAAATGAGGGTCAACATCGGGCTAGCCTTCCCCAGGTGGAAAGAGTTAATGAGGGAAGCTTTCTCCTCAACAAGTCAACTGTACTGCTAAATCAACCTACAGCTAGCTTTTTCATGTGGTTCGGTTAGACAATGTGGTTCGCTACCATAGGCAGCAAGACAGTAGAACTTGCTAAAACACACAAGCCTCCTTGGTACAGGATTGACAGAATAACAGATGCCTCCATCAGTAGTTTTCTCTCTATCCAAAAGAATGCAAAGTCCCTGACTTTGCATTTTTAGCAATGATTTGTAGTGAAAGCTGGTAATACTCCTTGGTGGAACTGTATGTTTACGTGGTTTCAGTAGCTTTTGTAGTTGTGGAAAATGGCTGCTTTTAAAGGTAAGGCAAGGCAAGGCAAGGCAACTTTATTTGTATAGCCCGTTTTTACAAACAGTTTGTCACAAAGGGCTTTACACAGCATTATGACAACATCCTCTGCCCTTCCACCCTCACATCAACTGAGGAAAAACTACCAAGAAAACCCTTTTTAACAGGGGAAAATGGAGAAACCTCAGGGTGAGCAACAGAGGAGGGATCCCTCACCCAGGACGGGCAGACGTGCAATAGATGTTGTATACAGACAAGAAAACAATTTACAACATGGAATATGGAAAACATGGAAATGGTATCAGTCAGTTGACGAAAAATGATGAAGGAAGCTCCTGGTGGGCAGGGAGGGAAGGCCAGCTTAATGGGACTACTGGACGGCAGACTGGGTCATGAGCAGGGAGTGTAGACCGGTTTAACAGCAGGAGAAAGGAGGTGATAGAGGTGGCGGTTGGTTGGTTGGTGCAGGGGGATGGAGCTCTGAAGAGATCTGTGGAAATACAGAGAGAGTGCGAGACACCAAGGCCAGACTACAAAGTGCAACAGTTAATGACTCTTCAAAATGTGTGAGAGGAGAGGAGAGGAGAGGAGAGGAAGGATAGGGCTCCATGTAACCTGATGTGTCCCCCAGCAGTTTAAGCCTATAGCAGCGTAGCCATAAAATGGATCAGATCTACCTGAGCCAGCCCTAACTAAAAGTTCTGTCATAGAGGAAGGTCTTAAGCCTAGACTTAAATGTAGAAAGAGTGTCTGCCTCTCTGACCCATGGAGAGAGCTGGTTCCATAATAGAGGAGCCCGGTAACTGAAGGCTCTACCTCCCAGTCTGTTTTTAGAGATACTGGGGGTCACTAACAGACCTGCATTCTGGGAGCGAAGTGCTCTGGTAGGACAGTATGGAATAATGAGGTCTTTCAGATAAGATGGAGCTTTGTCATTAAGAGCCTTGTAAGTAAGTAGAAGGATCTTGAAGTCTATTCTGTATCCTACAGGAAGCCAATGGAGAGAAGCTAGAATGGGAGAGATGTGCTCTCTCTTACTAACTCTTGTCAGTACCCTCGCTTCAGCATTCTGGACCAGCTGGAGACTCTTTAGAGAGTTTTTTGTACATCCTGACAAGAAAGAGTTACAGTAGTCCAGCCTAGAAGTAATAAATGCATGGACCAGTTTCTCAGCATCACTCTGAGAGAGGATATTCCTGATCTTACCTATACTGCGCAGATGAAAGAAGGCAGTCCTAGTCACATGCTTTATCTGAGAGCTGAAGGAAAGATCCTGGTCAAAAATGACTCCAAGGTTCCTCGCTGTTGGACTGGAGTTCAGACTGATGGTAGGGTAGGGTTGGAGATCCTGTAAAAACGGTTCTAGCAGGCCACATTTTGAAAATACACAAGTCAAAATTCCCAGCCCCTTTGCTCAGACTTGTCTCTGAAGCCATGCCTCCACCTTCCCACGGACGTAGGTGAAGACACTGAACGTGCATTGCCAGAGCTATATCGTCACCCACCAGACTGGAGTGTGGCTTTTCTGTGGACGCTGTGAAAACACTGATTGCGCACACCAGAGGAGGGAGAGAGGGAGAGAGACAGTAGCTTGATTGGGCATAGGCAGAAGAAGACATGAAGGCATCTGATTGAGTGGTTTTTGCTTTTTGGAGCGTAAAGCGTAAAGTCATAGTTTTGTCAGTCCTGCAGCTGCCACAGAGGTCTGATTATTTTTGTTCCTTCTTCTGAATACATAATGTATTGACTCCTCTCAGGATAGAAGGACCATTTCACCCAGTATAACAAAACATGTTTCTGAACAGGATTACCAACCATAACTTTAATCAGAGTAAATGACTTTCTTTAATTCACAGTAAATGCTGGCTTTTAAAGCCTACCCACCAGCTTTTATTTTGCCTGTACCGTGACTATTAAAGCTACAGAAACCACATAAACATACAGTTCCACCAGAGGAGTATAACCGGGTTCCACTATATGTGTAGTGTCTGTTTTGTCATATGTGTTTGACTACTCACACTTGAATGATCACACTAATGATGCAATGCAATTTGCAATACTTATGAAACAACAAATCTCATCACCCAAATGAATTTGAAAAAGTGTGGCGCTAGAGTGCAATATTCGTTTGAATGCAATACATGATTTCAACATTAGATGGGAGTAAAAAATGGGCCCAGTGGTGCATATAAAGGTCACCACGTTACACATCACACAGACATACATACACTTACTACTTTATATATTCCATGTGGTGTCAATTTACTCCACTGTGACTGTCATCGTCTAAGATTGATTGCATAATTTTCTGTGTCTAATTTTGATGCACAGTTCTTTATCATTATTGCTTTTCTCAGTTACAGTTTATTCTTTGTCTTTACAGATACACTTTCTCTAAACAAGGTCAAAGATCTACACAGAAATCAGAACATTGTAAGTACCACGTATTTGCTATAAAATGAAATACTGCACTGAAAATCTCACACAGGGAAAACCAGAGTATTGCATAGTATGCTTTGTATTGTATAGTAGAGAAGTGGTGACATTATGTGCAGATATAATATTGGATAACTGCATTAAGAGTTGTGAGAATGAAGTTCTTGATGTGTGAAGTGCACCAAAGAGGTTAAGAAAAATTGCCATTCATGTGAATAGTGTCACCTCACAACAATAATTGCTGAGCTAATCATGTAAAATGAAGACAGTGAACTCACATTGGCTATCCATCTCTACTATCAATCTACAACCCTGCTTTATATCAACTGATTCACTTCTTACGTGTGTAATTGTCAAAGACAAGCAGTACAGCCACAGTGGTGTTGAAATTAATGAAATGACAGGTGTGTGTGTGTGTGTGTGTGTACAGTTGCTGCCCAAGAGTTCATCACTGTGGGTGGCAGGCGTCACAGTTGTTTGTGGATATACGATTCCATGTGTGTCAGGGGTGGGAAGGGTCTCACACACACACACACACACACACACACGCCAGAGAGAGAGACTGAGAGAGTTTTGTCATGTCATTAACTATTATCAAAAGTAAATCAGACAATTGTCAGTGAAACTGGTGCCCCATCCCTACCCACCCACACACACAAAGTTCCTCAAACTCATATTAAAAGGGGCTCAGGCTCTCCTGTGAAGTATTGATGTCTAGACAGCTCCTCTCCCATGAAAGGCTCAGAGGCCTCATCCCTCACACTCATCCTCTCCTCCCTTTGTCTTCCTCCCCAGTCTCACCACCTTCCCTGCTGGCACAGGACAATTACCAGCCAGTGCTACTTCCTAAACATGTCATTGGAGGCCAAGCAATTCCCCATCAGGCCTCAGCAGCCAGGGTCTGGGGGCAGGACCCCCATGATCAACAATGCAGAGCGACTACGCAAGGGAACGGCTGGCTGCTCTCCAAGGCCTGGCGGAAGCAGGTGTCAATCATGGCAGGAGAGGGGGATAGTGGGAAAAATTACCTGATGATGAGAATAGGCTGATTTTTTTTTTTTTATCTGTCACAATCACCATGTGAGTGCTACTCTGGCAAGTGAAATTAAATATTTTCATTTTTAGTAGAAATCTTTGTTCATGTAACAGGTTTTTTTGCACAATGTTGCCACTCCTCTGTTTTTGCTCCTAAAGTGGATCCTGATCTGAGAGCCTCCTGCCTGGGCTTATCACTTCCCTAATGACTACACTGACATGCCAATGAGGGGGAGGCTCAACATTTTGCCTAGGTCTTTTCATGCCAGAGGGGCTTATTTTCTTGTTATTGACACCCTTAATTGTTTGTGCTGTCTGATAATGGCCCTCAAAGCTTCACTATATCAGCAATAACCTTCTGTCTTGGTTGTTTTTGAGAGGGGGTGACAGTAGGTTGTCCCTAATTCTGAGGCATATCCCGCTAGTGGGGGACGGAAATAAATGTTGTACAATCAACAAGGGATCTGTGGTACTTTCACAAGGTGGAATAACTTTGTATTCATAACCATGGCCCAACTTTGCACAAGCACATGTGAATGCACAAACCTTCCAAGGTCATCAGGGAATCCCATTTCCATATTGTTTATTAGCAGTGTTGTATGTTTGATAGCACTGCCATTCAAATTTGGGACCAGGCACACCATGTGATATTGTTGTCTTATTAATTACATGCAGGGGTGTAAGTACAAATCCCCTGATATGTCAGCCACTGCATTCAAATGTATTGCCTTATTATGAGAGGAAGCATTTGCCTTAATTAAACGACACACTTTTATTAGAGCAGCATGTTATAACGGCTTCCATCCTTGTTAGCGCTGAGTGCCTGACATTGGTGGTTCTGCCATTCACTGGCCTTTAAGAAATAAAAACTGTCTAATCCCATTTCAACTTGTGTAATTACAGGGAATGCTCTTGTCATTAGTCAGGCACAAATTGCCCACTTACCCTGGCTTATGAATATTCGAGAGACACTCTTATAAATTGTTAGGGTGTTGAAAGGAATTTGCCCAAAAGCAAATTAATAAGTTATTTATGAGAACTGTTAAAGCTTATTGCAATAATAACTGTAGAACTGGAGGCTGAAACACTACACAACACACACACACACACACACACACACACACACATACTCATACTAAAATGGACATTCATCCCTGTTACACACACACAAACATCAGTCTTGAGGACTGTTTGTGATCGGCTGATTGTACATATTGAATGGTGTTGGAATGTAATGCAAATTTGTGCTGAATTGCTTAATGAACCTGCTAGGTCATTTCTAGTTAATAGTTTTTTAGGCAAGACAAGCAAAGACAAGGTTTACCTTGTTAATGTAAAACATATCTACCTTACACATTCCACCTGACTGATTTACCTTAACCGTGCCTCTCATTTTTTGCTCCACCACTTATCTGTTCACAGTTAGCATAAACAGTTGTCCTCTCATTTAGAACAAATATTAAGTATAATATTTTACTTTTTATTTATTTGTTATGTAGTCCATAAATAATCTGCATGCATGGTAACTCTGCTGGTACTGGGCAACCTTAAGAATAAAGACAGAAACCTTTCATGTGAAATGCAGCTGAGAAAAAGTCTTTGTGATCAGAACTTGTTGGTGTTTATAGTGATGCGTAACAGCTGTATGTCCATAATCACCACCTACTTCAATCCTGGGGATCATAAAGGTCTTCTAAAAATCAACTCAGTACATGTGCTCAACTCAACTCAACTCAACATTATTTATAAAGCATTTTAAAGCAGCCACAGCTGGAACAAAGTGCTGTACATAAATAGAATAGAACATAAGACATAAAACATAAAAACAATATAAGAACAATAAAAATAACAATGTTAAAACAATAAAAACGATAAAAACAACAAAACACTAAAACAAGAGCAGAGTCTCATGCTGGGTTGAAAGCCAAGGAGTAAAAATGGGTTTTAAGACGAGTTTTAAAAACGTACAGTGAGGGGGCTTGTCTGATGTGCTACAGGTTTGCAACTTTCACCAAAACGTAGCCCCAATACTGCAGAAACGTTTGTACATTCAAACTCAGTGCAAATGATGAAGTCCATCACTCTGTTTTTTTTTCAAAAACTGTAAAACTTATTAAACCTTTCTTGTCCCACAATGAGTGTTCAATTGACACCAAATTTGCTGCACTGCATCTTCAGACCATCCTCCACAAAGTTAACACCTTGATTTTTGATCTTAAATATTGAGCCTACAGTGTTTGACTGTAAAAAGTATGTAAACATATACAAGTCAATTCTTGATAAATACATTTTCAATCTTCCTGTAAAAAATTGGCAATATTTTGGAGTCATGGCTGAAGATTTTTGTCTTGATAACAGAATTTTTGACATTTTGACAATTTTTGAAATCTGCCTTGACAACTGCTGCCTGGCTGGTGACTGCCTGAGTCCTTTGTTAAGCCACACACCAGGTTTCACCTCTAGCCAGTTAGCTCAGTGAGTTGGCAGATGGTTCTTGGTATCAGAGGTTGTGAGTTCAAGCCTCAGCTAAGCCAGAATGAATGTTATAATGCCGATCTACAGTTCTTGAACTAACAAATGTAATAGTCATGAATAGTCATGTCTTACATGTCTTGCAGTGAATATACAGAGTTGGTGTACATCCAGGTGGTGGTGGAAACTTTAATATGTACTAGTACTACTCAACATAGGTGGGGATATGCGTTGTTTCAGCGGGTTAATATGGACTCCTCTCTGTTTGACTTCCTGTCACCTCGTCAAAAACTGAATATAAATAACTAAGAGTTCTCATTTACAGTTCTTGACCAAACGTGCCAGTCCGGGCCAGGTTCAGGCTGAAAATATATACAAATGGCTCGGGTTGGGTCGGGTCAGGTAGGTCCACAGGCCAACTTTTATATAGAGAAACATCCGCACACGCATTGTCCAGTTTCAGTCCAACTAAGGTGTCTACATGCAAAAGAACAAACGTTTGCAATAGCATCATCTGGGTGTTTTAGTCTGATTTGCAGAAGTCCAGTATTAGTCGGACTAATGCGTTTACATGCACTTCAGTTGTCCAATTATGGTTGGATTAAGGCCATAATTCTTTTTTTTCAACTCCTAATGAATGAAAGAGGCTCAGTGGTTTGGGCTGGTGAGTCAGGACAAAGCAATGTCATGGTCCACACAGTACTGTTCTGCAGTGCTCATTAGAGGTGGGAAAAGTCCACAGCTCCAAAAACTGAGTAACAGTACAGTTTCACTGGTCAAATGGCCCCAGTGCAAAAGAAAGTTGTTCAGTCACATTTCTACTTAATTTTTTTAAAAGGTTGGGTATTCTTTTCAGAATACCTAAGAAGAAAAGGCGCATTTTAGCATCTTTGTTCCACATTTTAAAAAAAGAATGACTGTAAAACAACATATTGACTGTAGAACCTGTAGAAAAGTCATGAAGCCTTCAGATATTAAAACACAACTGAATCAACAAAATGAGCTTCTTGGTGTTATCACACATTTATCCTTTTAGGCAGTAATGAAGTTTGGTTGTGGTAAACACTGCAAGCATTTAAGGCAACTGGAATCTTTCTAAAATCCGCCATAAATTGGCAGTATATAGTGCAATCCATGTATATTGTGTAGATTTTCTTATTGGACATGTAGCAGTTTTAGTCACACACTAACAGCCCTCATACCATGCATGATACACAAACACATCACCTGTGTGTATGTGCATACATGCATGTGTGTGTGACTGTGTAGAAACTTTTGCCACTTCATAATGAGCTATGGGTGGATCCTCTTACACCTGCTGGCTGCTCATCTGTGACACATGCAGGGTGATGACGGTGATGAAACCAGCTTCAGCTCCCTGCTGCCATCATGATGAACAAGAACAGACACACTGCTCTAACATCATCTGTCCAAGTTGCAGTCGGCTGTGCTATAACGGCTGTCAAGCTTAGCTTCTTGAACTGGTGCTTGTTAAAGGCCATCCAGCCACAGGTCACCAGTCTATCACATGACATACAGTGACAAACAATGCTGCACATACTCACATTAATCCTACAGGCAATTGAGAGTTGCTGATCAACCTAGTATGCATATTTTTGGACTGTGGGGGGAAGCTGGAAAACCCGGAGAGAGCCCACGCAAGCACAAGGAGAACATGCAAATGCCATAGAGAAAGACCACAGGCCTGGGAACCAAACCTGTTATTTGCACTGGTGATTATTTGAACCTTTCTTATGGGACTATTCATGTTTTTGCATCATATGGTAAGAACTCAGTACTCGCTACTAAATTAGTACTAAGTAATTTTTCAACTGCTGATACTGCACCCTCAGTGCAGTGTCATTGTTTGGTGACGACATTGAAAGTTACTGTGTCTGTGTTTTCCATTCACCCACTAAATCATGGAGGTCTATGACTCATCCAAACACCTTTGCACTTCACTCCATATGTATACAATTATGTATGTGCTTGTGCATTGCAGCTACCTACCTACATAATACATTCTGAATTACATAACATGCAATCTTTAAATATCAAAATTTTTGTTTTATTTTGCAGAGCACTCTTTATTCTGGTTTTGCCTGATGATCCTGTCAGGTGTTTAAAGACATACTGTATGAAAATTTCTTCCATCTAGTGGTGAGGTTTTAACTGAATAGTATTCTTCATGCTGCATTCACGTGGAATCAGGCAGATGGCAGATGGACGATAGCCCCCACACAGAACGGGATAAACAAATAAGGCCTGTCAGAATGGCACGTGGCAAAATGATACACATGTGACAATGTGTTGTTATGGTGATGTTGTCCTGTTTACCTCACCCATGTTCATCTTCTCTCATCCACTAAAATGACATGCGGTTTGCCATCTGCCTGATTCCACATGAATGCAGCATACGCATTACCCTCAGGGCTAGATTGGCCATAGGGCAAAAGGGGCAATGCTGCAGGCATATTTTGGGCCAGCACCAGGGGTGGACTAGCCATCTGTGTGTTCTGGAGAATCACAGAACTGCCAGTCCAGGATGGCCAGCGGCCGCCACACAGTCACCACTTTTTTAATACTTTACAGCCGAATTTATCTGTGATCTAGGTCTACCCGTTGACTCTTAAAAAAGCCACTCATGGTTGTTTATTTATGCTTGCAGAGGCCTATGGTTGAGCTCCTGTGCAATGTTTATCCCCCTATTGATTAAAACCAGACACGGCCAAGTGGGTTGGTTAGAGTGGCCTGTTGCAAACTCAAATGTAAGCCCATACAGATCCATGCACATCTTGGAGCTCAAAAGAACAGACAAGGAGCCCACTTCTTGAGAGCAGAGGAGGGGGACAGGAAAGAGGCACGTGTGCACAAAGCACACACATAATGGCGGTGCACAGGTGTGCAGCGGCTTCTCAGCTCCCAGTGACAAGTCTGGATTTAATTTCTTTCTCCTCTACTAAAACGGTGAAATATAGTGCAAGGGAACTTTTAAAACTCGCTGACCCAACCACTGGAATACAGCAAGACCTGAGAGCTGCATTGGGCAGATTGAGACTCCTGAGGAAGGAAAAAATTTACCGACCTAGGGGAATCAGGAAACGGTGCGCACGGAGGCAGAAGAGGGGTAAGTGAGCTGGCCTCCTAGCTAGGCTAAGGGCTAACAACAGACCCACATTCCCCACTCTTTTCTTGGCCAATGTGCACTCACTGGATAATAAGGTGGATTTGTTTCAACACCTACATAGACATGAGGAACTGCTGTGTATATCCTAAGGGAAACATGGTTACAAGACAACATGCCAGACTCTGCGTACCAGAGACGGGCTACTTTTTTTCAGAGCCAACCGTAAGCATCTGTCGGGAAAACCCGGGAAGGTGGCGTCTGCACCTATATCAACAGTTGCTGGTGCACAAACTGTTCCAAGGTAAGTAGCCACTACCTGACACTGAATGCCGGCCACATTATTTGCCATCGGAGTATACAGTGGTGTTTCTGGTGGCTGTTTACATTCTCCCAAGCGCTAATGCTGGCGACACTCTGAAGGAGCACTACACTACACTACACATCACATCACCCCAGAACAAGCACCCAGAGGCTTTTTATGTGGTAGCAGGAGACTTTAACCATGTAGAGCTAACCGATGTCCTGCCGAGGTTTTACCAGCACGTCTCCATAGCAAACAGGGGAAACAATACACTCAACCAGTTGTACACCAACTGACGGGACTCATACAGAGCGGTGCCCCGCCCCCACCTCGGTTTCTCAGACTATGGCTCCATCATGCTGGTTCCTACTCCACCCAGTGCTCACAGCCTGCAAGCCATCACTGTGTGGCCCACTGATGCTGTCTTCATCCTCCAAGACTGTTTTGAGCGTACCAACTGGCAGGTCTTCAGAGAAGCAGCAACAGTCAGTGGCACAGTGGACTTGGAGGAATATGTGTCATCTATCACTGGCTACATCAGCAAATGTACTGATGACATCACCACCACCAGGACCATCACCATCTGCCCCAATCAGAAGCCCTGGCTAGACGATGAGGTTTGTTCCCTCCTGGCACGGGACTCTGCTTACAGGAGGAGGGATGTACCTGCTCTGAGAGCAGCAAGGAAGGAACTGGAGACTGGGATTAAAAAAGAAAAAGCCAACTATGCTCAGAAAATCCACCAATGATCCCCGCAGTGTGTAGAAGGGCATTAAGACCATCACCAGGATCCATCCTGGGGGCACACTCCTTGGACAATAAATGAACCTTGACCTTGAGAGAGAGAGAGGAACAACCTACAGCACATATGTCAAATTCAAGGCCCGCAGGCCAAAACCGGCCCGTGATTGAAATATCTTTGGCCCACATGATAATAGCTAATTACTATTAGAGCTGGCCTGCCGGTATATACAAATCTACTACAAATCCCACAATGCACTGCTAATGTGTTGGCATGTCAATTGGGGGCCACGAGCATGAGTTGTTGCCCCACTTGTTAATCAGCATCAGCAACCTGATCCTCTATCATCGATTGAGTGGACAATCGACAATGTTTTTCTTGCTGTTATAAAACACACACAGTGATACAGCTGATCAGCGCTCACATTAAGGATAGAACTCTACTTGTTGAACTCTTTTTATACAAACTGCAGCCAAACGGCAGGCTTTTTTTTAGCAGCGCTGTTTTTACAGGTGATGCACACATGTCTGATGACCTTCTTTCATGGGACTGCCGCGTAAGTGACACATACTGTCAGTTTTCCTGTGTAACTTCTTGCTGCGAAATATGACTGAAGGCACGAGTGTAATTGTGCATGTGTCGACACGCCCCCATGAGTTGACGACATAAGGAGCTAATTGTGGCAAGTGGCACTGAGTAGGGAAGGGGAGGTGCAACATTCAAGAGGCGGGTAGAAAAATGCCTACCTGCAGAAGGTACCAAGAAGCCTTCCCGCCAGGAAGAGAAGGTACTCTACAAGACCTACTAGCTTGTATTGCCTCAGTGTTTGCAGAAAGATGTTCTCACCCATTTGCACATTAGGGGGTGGAACGTACTGGCCCAGCATGTACAGAGATCTAGAGAAATAGTGCCAACAATGTGGAAAATTTGTTTTGGCTAAAGCTGTACAGCCCAAAGTTAAGCCTTTTATAGGCAGTTTGCAGGGTTTGTGGCCTCATGAGATCCTGGCAATAGATTTCACTCTCTTGGAACCCACCTTGAATGGAAAAGAGAATGTACTGGTCTTAACAGATGTGTTTTCTAAAGACACCCAGGCCGTTCCCACCAAGGATCACCATCCAGTACAGTTGCTGATGTTCTGGTGAAGCACTGGTTCCAGTTGTTTGGCACACCCAACCATATCCATTCAGACCAAGGGAGGAATTTTGAAAGTAACTTGATCTGGCAGTTATGCAAGGTCTATAAGATCCAGAAAAGTTGTACTACCCCATACCATCCTCAGGAGAACAGTCGGTGTGAGTGATTTAACTGTACGTTACATGATCTGTTGCGTACGTTGCCCCCAGATCAAAGGAAATACTGGCCGAAACATCTCCCTCAGGTAACCTATTCATACAACACCACTGTACATCAGTCCACTGGCATGACTCCCTACTTCATAATGTTTGGGCGAGAGCCCCGTTTGCCTGTGCATTTTCTGCTAGGGGCTGAGTTGGAAGAGACGGAGGAGGGCCAGGAGGAAGACTGGGTACAGAAACACCAGGAGCTGCTTGAAGAGGCTTTATATCCATGTTCGTCAGTGGTTGGCTGCAAGGAGACAGTACCGGAATCATGGGATAAAAGGTCGTAATAAAATCCAGGATGTCTGGGACCCAACCCCTACCGGGTGGTGCAGTGCCCCCAAAAGCATAGTGTTGTTTTCTCTGTCAACCCTGCAATCCAAGGTGGGCCTGTGTGGCAGGTGCATCGGACCAAGTTGAAAGGTATGCCTGAGGGTGGCAGAATCTGAGTTTTGCCCAGAGGAGGGGGACATGGAATTAGAAGAGACCCCAGTGGTAGCTGAGGGCCTTTGCAGGTCCATTAGAAGTAGTGTAGGCAAACACTCCAATCCTTACCCTCTCCCACAAACTGTAAGGTCAAAACGTGATCCATCAGTGTAGTTAAGTATGCACTGTGTGCTCAGGGGTTACTGATTGGAAGATTTTTTTTCTCTCTCTCTCTCTTCTTTCCAGTTGCTTATTTTTCTTCATTCAGTACATCGTCAGGGCACTAATGGATTTTGTAGGGGTGATATGTGGCGGGTGGCACCAAGTAGGGAAGGAGAGGTGCAACATTTAAGAGGCAGGTAAAAAATATGCCTACCTGCAGAAGGAACAAGTGTGTGTCGCTCCATGTTGGCATACAGGAGAACAAAGAAACCCTGGTAGGCTGAGGCCCGGTTTTGAATGTTTATATTGTCCAGATGTGTGTGTGATATGCACTGTTTTTATATGTTTCAGACCTGTTTCCCTGCTGGTCTGCAAGTAGCTGGTAGTCGGTAAGGGGACCACAGGCGTGCACAGACTTTATGAAGGGCAGGGGCATTGAACATGTTCATTGAACACGTTCATTTTTCTAAGAATGCTGAACTGAACACAATGTATTTGTAAATAAAGAACTTGAACGTGAACGTGAGAATCAGCGCCACTGTTTAGGTCCAATTATTACGCAATTTTCCTTCTCCTGACGAGAGATATTTGCACTCCTGCTGCAACAGCATGTTATTGTTGTTAGGGAAGAATTTCACTTCTCCATATAGTCAGTGCAGTTAAAGGTCAATCCCTTTGTTTATGGGTGAAAGTTGAGAATTAGTTGTTTTCTTTTATATATATTGCTAGAGACAGTTTATCTGACTTGTACTCTCTCCTAGGGACATGCCAAGGCCATGTTCATTCCCCTGGCGCCTTCGCCGGATAACACGCTGAGTGAGAGAGAGACCGTTGTTGTTCTCGCGTCACCTAGATGGTGTGAGTCTTTATCTTAATGTTAATGCCCAATAGCCAATGGAATGTTAGCACATCTCCCTTTGTGGGCTTGGTCCACCTTCCTAGTATATGAATCTGAACTTTGCAGCTTGGCCCTCAGAATTGAGGTGGCATCACACACTCATGTTGTGTCGATGACTCTTCTGTCCTCCTTGATCAATCAAGTCTATTAAACTTCTTCAGTATAAGACATCCAAGACTCCAGTGCTTCTTGTATTTCGTGCATCACCACAGAATTTCCCCCTAACAGTGAATGTATGGTACTGGCTTCTTGTATTTCATGCATCACCACAGAATTTCCCCCTAACAGTAGTGAGTGTATGGTACTGGGTTAGCTAGCAGCTTCAGATAGTTGGGTTGTTCGAGTTTTTGTATTTTAGCAGTTACCAGTTAAGCGGTAGTAGGCTAGCTTGTAACCTACTAGCTTGTAACTCGGGGTGTTCGAGACTGCACAGAGTGACTGGGCGACTCTTTAAGTAGATCACCATGACAAAAATATATTGTGTTTTATGGTCTTGTCTGACCATTCTTTAATAACCTTTGAATTTACTTTAACAAATTACACTTTACGTGGGAAAAAATCCCACTACAGTAGATGTTTATCTGACACTGCTCTTTCTAGATTTAAAGAGCTCATTCCAGCAGAGCTTCCTGCCACACCTTATTGTAATATGATGGGCAGCTATGCTGATTTTACTCCCTCACAGGTAGATTATCTTGTAGACAGCACTGCAGCAACACTCCTTGGAGCACGTGATGCTGTAGCCCCTCTGAGAAACAAAGTCATCAACCAGACGAGAATAGCTCCCTGGTACAATTCAAACCTGCGCATCTTGAAGCAGAAGACCAGACAGCTGGAAAGGAAAACACATTCCAGCCAACGTGAGGAAGACCGTCGAGCCTGGAAAGATAGTTATTAATATATAAAAAAGAACTTTGCAGCACCAGGAGTACATACTTTTCATCTTTAATCAAAGAGAATAAAAACAATCCCAGGTTCCTTTTTAACACTGTGGCCAGGCTGACTAAGAACCACAGTGCTGTTGAGCCATGCATCCCTCCAACTCTCAGCAGCAACAATTTCCTAACTTTCTTTACTGAAAAGATCATAAATAACAGAACAAGGATGGGCAGTAGTGGACCACAGATTACAGCGCCTATGGAAGCACCTCCCAGACTTGGTGCATACTTGAACAGTTTATCCCCCATCGACCTGTCAGACTTAACTTCTGCAATCACCTCCTCCAAATCAGCCACATGTCTGCTTGACCCAATCCCAACAAGACTGCTCAAGGATGTCTTCCCCTTAGTTAACGCTGCTATACTGAACCAGATCAACCTTTCCTTAGTCACAGGCTATGGGCCACAGGCTTTTAAGGTGGCTGTTATTAATCCTCTACTTAAAAAACCCTCTCTTGATCCAGATGTATTAGCCAACTATAGGCCTATATCCAACCTTCCCTACGTCTCTAAGATCCTTGAGAAGGTTGTCCTACTGCAGCTACATGAACATCTGCACAGTAACAAGCTTTTTGAAGCTTTTCAATCTGGATTTAGAGAACACCATAGCACTGAAACAGCACTGGTCAAAGTCTCCAACGATCTTCTTCTAGCTTCTGACAGAGGCCTTGTCTCTGTACTTGTACTTCTGGACCTCAGTGCTGCATTTGACACAGTTGATCACAGCATTTTGCTGCAGAGACTAGAACATGAAATTGAGATTAAAGGATCTGCTCTAAAATGGTTTGACTCATACCTATCTGACAGGTTTCAATTCGTTAATGTTAACAATGACTATTTAGAGTACAGCAGAGTTACATATGGTGTGCCACAGGGTTCAGTTTTAGGGCCAGTTCTCTTCACTCTTTACATGCTTCCATTAGGGGATTTAATCTGGAAGCACTCCATCAATTTCCATTGTTACGCTGATGATACTCAGCTCTACTTATCCATAGAGCCAGATGATAGAAGCCGCCTCATCAATCTGCTAGATTGCTTGAAAGACATCAAATCCTGGATGTCTTCTAACTTCTTACTACTGAACTCTGACAAAACAGAGGTTATTGTGTTTGGACCTAAGCATCTCAGGGACACATTCTCCAATCAGATTGCTACTCTGGATGGCATCACCCTGAACTCAAGCACAACCGCAAGGAACCTTGGAGTAGGGCTAGGCTTCGACTGCTAGGGGACACATCAGGTTACACGGAGCCCTATCCTACAAGGGCAGAGGATGTAGATCAAGCGCTGTATTTTTCTCGGTGAAAAGGGGGAAAAACAGGCACTTGAGTGAGTATGAGGAGGTGGGAGTGTTGGTTTCAGAGGTTGATAACGGAAAGTATTCAGAACCCCTTCATTTTTTTTCATGATTAATTTGCAGCTTTACATAAAAATTGAAAACATTACTTTTTTCCCCATCAATCTAGATTCACCACCCCATAATGCAGAATTTTAGATTTTTTTTTTTTTTTTTTTTTTTTGCAAATTAATTAAAGAAGAAAAACTGAAATATCATCTGAACATAAGTATTCAGACCCTTTGCTGTGACACTCTTGTAGGTCATTCAGGTGCCATCAATTTCTTTTATTCATCTTTGAGATGGTTCTACTCCTTCATTTCCAGTCCAGTTGCATTGAATTAAATAGTCTAACCCATGATTTGGAAAGGTACACACCTGTCTAAATAAGGCCTTACAGCTCATTTGCATATTAGAGCAAAATGAGATCCATGAGGTTGAAGGAACTGCCCCATGAGCTCAGAGAGAGAATTGTAGCAAGGCAAGGCAAGGCAAGGCAATTTTATTTGTATAGCCCATTTTTACAAACAGTTTGTCTCAAAGGGTTTTACACAGCCTTATGACAACATCCTCTGCCCTTAGACCCTCACATGGACTGAGGAAAAACTCCCAAGAAAACCCTTTTAACAGGGAAAAATGGAGAAACCTCAGGGTGAGCAACAGAGGAGGGATCCCTCACCCAGGACAGGCAGACGTGCAATAGATGTTGTATACAGACAAGAAAACAATTTACAACATGGAATATGGAAAACATGGAAATGGAATCAGTCAGTTCCTGGTGGGCCCGGAGGGAAGGCCTGCTTAATGGGACTACTGGACGGCAGACAGAGTTGTGAGCAGGGAGTGCAGACTGGTTTAACAGCAGGAGAAAGGAGGTGATGGAGGCGACAGTTGGTTGGTTGGTGCAGGGGGATGGAGCTCTGAAGAGATCTGTGGAAATACAGAGAGAGTGCGAGACACCAAGGCCAGACTACAAAGAGCAACAGTTAATGACAATTCAAAATGTGTGAGGGTAGAGGAGAGGAGAGGAGAGGAGAGGAGAGGAGAGGAGAGGAAGGATAGGGCTCCATGTAACCTGATGTGTCCCCCAGCAGTTTAAGCCTATAGCAGTGTAGCTATAAAATGGATCAGGACTACCTGAGCCAGCCCTAACTAAAAGTTCTGTCATAGAGGAAGGTTTTAAGCCTAGACTTAAAGCACAGATCTGGAAAAGGCCACAAAAAAATCTGCTGCACTTATTGTTTCTAAGAGCAAAGTGGCCTCCATCATTCTTACATGGAAGACATTTGGGTCAACCAGGCCTCTATAGAGCCGGCCATCCGGCCAAACTGAACAGTTAGGGAAGAGGTCAGAGAGATAACCAAGAATCCAAAGATCACTCTGGCTGAGCTCGAGAGATCCTGTGTGGAGATGGGAGAAAGTTCCAGAAGGTCAACCATTGCTACAGCCCTCCACCAATATGGGCAGTATGGCAGAGTGGCCCGACGAAAGCCTATCCTTGGTGCAAGACACAAGAAAGTTTTCAAAAAACCACCTAAAGGCTGGGAGTAACTCTATGCAGCCTTTTATATGTCTAGAACTGAGGAGAGTCTTCATCGAGCTTTTGTCAGACCACTCTGCCACATTGGGTTCTGAATAATTATGTTCAGGTAATATTTCTTTTTTTCTTTTTTAATTAATTTGCAACAATGCCTTATTAAAAGATGCAGTTTAATAATATCCTGGCTCATGCTCACTTCATCTTTCACATTTGAATGTGAGCACATTAAAATGGAGACGCTGTGCAAGTCAAGAAATTGGCCCTGTTCACAAATCTGTGGGAGAATGAAGGCAGGCAGGTGCTGATAAATTTAACCAGTGTGTTCATGCCAACTCACTCAAATCTTTCCATTGAAAACAGGGTTACAACAAAACACCTCTGTAAAAATCTCACATACCCAAAATAAAAAGAATGGAGAAGAGGAATGGGAGAAACAACACAACTGTATTTCTGTTTTTATTATGGTGGGATTCAGAGAGAATGGCGTCTAATTTAAGACAGGTCAGATGCCATATGTCCAGCTGGTGCTGAGATGATGTGGTCCACTAGAGTAAACACATGTTCCTGTCATAGCAATGCATGTGACCATATGTACTGCATACGTACTGTGTGTGTGTGGTGTGTGTGTGTGTGTGTGGGTGGGTGTGTGTGAGAGAGAGAGAGAGCGAGAGAGAGAGAGAACAACTGGGTAGATGTTAATCCACATTATTTAACACCAAAACAAACACACACACACACAGAAACCAACAATACACTGCAGTTTAGATGTACAAGTCACGAGTCACAGTGTTATGAGGAAGACTAGAATGGAACATGTAATGGGCTTTGCACATTGATACATATTAGAAATGCATCCAAACTAAAATAAATGTAATAACCACAAACAACATGACAGGGTGTGTGTCCTGACTGTTGAAAACAATTGCAGTTGTTTTGCAAGGTCTTTGTAGGTCTGAGTAGTACAGAACTCTTTGTAGTAGGAACAGCCTTAAGAACATACACACTCACACATTTGCACAGTCAGGACATTCCACATGTAGCCTCCCATCCAGTTGAAAAGTGGCCACAGATTTGCTGACCATTCTCCCTGATCCTTTACCAAGACACTTCAAACGTCCCACAGACAGGACAGGTGTCAGGGGAAGTAACTGAGAGGAGAGCAGACCATTTAAAACAGACTATGTGAACTTCCTCACCTTTCCGGTTCAGACCCTTGACCTGATCTCTTGAGCACCTGCACTAGTTGCTTCACAGTATGTGGACAGCCTGTTGCTATGCACTGCTGAGTCAAGTGAAGTTAAACCTTAGACTTAAGTTAGACAGTGAAGCTGTGCAGGCAACAGTGATCATAGTCTCTGTTCTACAATAACAAGATAAACCCAGGGCAAAGGTACACTCTTGACAATGACAATGCAAAATTCACAAAAACCCAGCTTTGTACGATTCCTGGAAATGCAGGAATGACAGAAGTCAAATGTGGAGACATTTTCATTTGCAGGGTGAAAGGGTGAAAAGTAGAGTAATGCAGCAGTGGGTGGCTCGGTGGTGCAGTGGTAAGCATAGTCACCCCACAGCAAGTGTCTGTTGTTGTCATGTGTCATTGTAACCCCTATGAAAACACCGTTGGGTTTACCATAAATGTTTCATTGACTTCATGCTAAATAATTGTTATGTTATGTGTGAATTCATGAGAGCTGTGTAAGAATGATTGTAGTTGTTTCAAGTGGCCACAGGGGGGCGCTTCATGTACATCCAATGAAGGAAATCTATTGAAAGTGTGCATTGCATGCTGGGATACAAGAAGCTAGCTAAGCCCGAATACTGTCGCCACCACGATACATCGAAGAGCGAAGTTATTGACATTGTATGAGAGAACAACTGATTTTTATAGACACGAGTCTGTATATGCTTTTGAGTAGTCACGAGAGTTCCAGACATTGGTGACCGGAGCATTCGTTGTGTTTTGTTTTTACGGCCGAGGACTCCGATGAGTGTGTTGGTTTGATATGTTATATGTTGCTAATGGACACGCACGTTGTTCACTTAATTATGAATATGGACTATTGAACTTTTCTTATGTTAAAAAAAACCAATCGGAGTCAATTGTAAATCTTATGAAGATGTTGTAATGAGTCAACGTGCTGGTTTTGAGTTGTTTGAATGTCATTGTTTCGCGTGAACAGCGGTAATTTTCACTGCGTCATTTCCGGATGCCATGTTCAATGTTGTAGAAGTGAAAGGGGGGGAAAGGTCATAATGTGTACGCGTACATGGTTTACGTGATTCTTCTGGCAGTGATTGATATGTTTAAGTTCATTTTGAAATGATTGAAAATGTTTGAATGTGATTGTGAATGAGAGACATGATTGATAAGAGATGAAGAGCAATTTGTGTAACATGATTTATATAATACTGTTAAAAAGACACACATTATGGTGACTGATGTTTTAATGTCCCATGATACAGTTGCTCATTCTTTTTGTGGCCAGTATTATAAGTTACATTTGAGTATAAGAGAAAGATAGATACGATATTCTGCAGAAATTGATGATTGTTAGTTATCTTTATGTTCTGCTATGCAGGTTTTTTTCCTTGAGTTGCTGGATCTACATCAAGTTGACAGCGTTGATTCGACCAGAGTTTCCGTCTGAGGCGAGGCGGGATCAGAGGATGAGGAATCTTCATCGTCCCATGAAGAGTCGCACCTGGAGCAGATAAGGCTTGAACAGCGCGTAGTAACCATACATACACACACACACACACACACACACACACACACACACTGAATAAACTTGGACGGACATGGATTCAACTGAACACTGGATGAGACTTTTTGAACTTTGATGCCAGACAGCTACAAGCTGTCAGAGGACAATTTACTTTCATTTTTGTTTATTATATTGGGGATTTTGAACCTGAATTCATTCCACTCTTGTTGCGGTTGGAATAAATATACCTGTGTTTACTTTTCATGTTAACCATCCCTCACTCCTTGAGTTGAATCAGAGTGAAGTAGTCACCTAAGTGTTCCTACTGGGATACATCATACATTGGCAACCTGCCTGGGGTTTGCTCCACCCTTGCCATGTGTCAGTTTGCAGTTTGGTCATTTTCAACATTGTGCTTGTGGAGTAGGATTGATGACTCAAAAAGTAGCAAACGTTGGTTTAAAAAGATCCTCAATTTTAACCTACATGCTATTACTTACCAATATTCTCTGAGGCTTGGTCAACTGACCAATAGTTTATTTAGGGCCCGATGGCAGCAGAGGGTGCATAGACTATTGTTTTTTGAACGTTTCTTATTCTTCTTCATAGGAAAAAGTATTTACTTTTTTGACAGCCTGACCATGCATGAGAAGTCATTAAACACTGCTCTGTTTGTGCAGCAGCACATGGGTTAGTCAAAATGCCTAAATAGCACCTCCTGGAATGGTCTATGACCTGTTATTTTGTAGTAGGTGGATGAAAACTGTTAGGCTCATATGCACTAAAAAGTATCTGGCAGCCATTGTCCAAAACAAATAAGCCATTTTGATTTGAATCTGCAATTTTGTCAGCATTTTGGTGATTTGGAGACCACATGCTAACTAGCTCCTTTTAGCAGCCTCACCTGATCGACTGATTTATTTTTGGTCAATCTCATTTTGACCTTTGTCATTAAAAGTTGCTCGAAGCTTGACTGTTTGTCAATGAGAATAGCCATAGCTTGTCACACCATTTTTGATGATTCACCGGGAGTGCAAGAGCCCACTCATTGCTGCTTGCAGCTTTAGTCACATAGGTATTACTGTGTAACAGTCAGTCAGTCAGCAACAGACATGTTGTTCTTGTCCCAGAAAAACTGGTTGTCATGTCCACCAGTAACATTAACATAGATGTTGATGTAATAGCTCTTTCCTGGCTAGATGTAGCTTCACAAGCTCAAGCAGCTAATCCAGGTTCTGTTAGTAGAAGCCGCTCTGTTTGTGAGCAGTATCTCCGAGTCTACAATGTAAATCTGACCCACTGTCCTTACTGTATTTTCCCAGCAGTCTAGACAGAAGATCTGGCAAGCTTGAAACCAAGGGCAAAGGGCAGGTCAGAGATCAGCAACACTAACTCCACCTGTACCCTGCTCCTCTGCTGTTTACTGCCCAACACAGCTCTGTTGGTGCAGCAGCACTGACACTTTTAACACTGCACAGTGGAAACTGTGAGCATGTTTGTTCACAGATACTCTGAGCTGCCCTGCCACTCATACCTTAAGAGCTAGACTTCACCAGTGACAAACTTTTTAGTGATTGATATAGACCAAGTTTACTTACATTAAAGCTGGGGTTGGTAATCCTGTTCAGAAACATGTTTTGTTATACTGGGTGAAATGGTCCTTCAACCTTCTGAGTAATCAATACATTATGTATCAGAAAAAGGAGCGAAAATAATCAGTTCTCTGTGGCAGCTGCAGGACTGAAAAAACTCCGACCAATCCACGCTCTTCACACCGAAGGGCAAAAACCAATCAGATGCCTTCATGTCTAGTTCTGTATCCGCCCCCCTCTATCCCTGCCTCCGACGCGTGTGCACAATCTTCACGTGTCGCTGTTGCCGGAAGAAATCAGCGTACAGAGTTACAGCAGAACAGATTTCATGCTCATTTATGAGCAGTGGCTGAGAAAATGCAGCCCCAGTTACTACTTCCAGCGTCACTTGTAACGGCTCGCCCCGAGAAAAAGGCAAGGAAGAGAAAGCTGGAGGCTGAAAAGGCTGCTAACAAAAAGGCTCTGGATAAAGCCAGAGGTCAAACCAGAGTAAACATCGGTGTTGCTTTTGAGCGGTGGAGACAACTCAGGGATTTGAAGGGCCTGAAAAGTGATGCTGAGGTTGCTCTCTTTCTGTTGGACAGGTAATTATATGCTTTGCTTCGGGGAGGATTTGTTATTTTTATGGAATGTGTAACTTTTGCTAACGTAGCTACTTTTGTAGCTTGTATTAGCCTAATGCTAATATTAGCTTCTCTGTGGGTTTAAAACGGGTCGGTGACACTAGTATTGAATAGATTATAGTATATATATATATGTATATATATATATATATATATATATATATATATATATATACCGTATATATTACTCCTCCTGCCGCTTCTCATTTTCGTGTGGTGCGCGTTCCAGTTTGTGGGGGCGTGGCTTGGACGTACACACTGACGGGAGGGGGAGGAGGGGGATGGAACTCAGAGGAGGTGCAATTTTCAAATCTTGCTAGCTCTCTTGCGAGCTCTCCAGGATTACCAACCCCAGCTTTAATAGTAAATAAATTGTGGAAGTGTTTTTTTGCATTCAACAAAAGGAACATTTAGCTTCATCTGGCCACTTGGTAAACCAACAGCCCAGTATTGGGTCAAAGCATCAACATGTATTTTAAAAATCTAGAGCTCCCACAATGACCACTAGAGTCTCTATCCAAAGGTGATTCTTTTCCCTTTGCCTCCCATGTTAAAATGTCCAACTTTACAGTCGTCATGTTTACATCCAACAAAAACTGTTTTGGTCACTAATTTCCTTATTCGTGACAGCTGACATTTTTCCCCCCTCCCAAACTCACACTGCTTTTGAAACATGACACAGAAAGGGGTTGATGTTCTTCAAGGACCACTTTGTAGATAGTACATTCACTTCCTTTGACTTACTGCAGAAAGACATTAATATTCCTATTGTGCATCAGTTGCACTATTCAAATGAGAAATTGAGATGAGATTCAAATGAGAAAGAAGCTATATCTCATGGTGTTAGCATAGACCCTGATCCAGTAATCACCATCTCTGGGATAAAACCCTCAGAAGAACATTTTACTACCCTATAGATGACTGCCAAAACTTTTTTCTAATACTGATGGCATGGAAGCTGATTCTCATGCAGTGTGTCACAGGGTGACCATGTCTGGTGATGGGGACAGTAGGAGGTGCTGTTCTTCATTTACATTCACAGGACTTTGGCACCATACAGTGCTGCCCCGGTAGAGAAAAGGGAAACTGCAGGTGTGCAGTTGGTGGAAGAGTGGAAGAGGTGGGATTTCCAGAGGTGAAAGAGGCAGGAGGAAGGCCTGAGAGGACAGACAGCAGGGAACCGGAGAGAAAAGTGTGGCCAGCGTGGCACATGGGAAGCAACGACAGCGGAGATCAAGGTGGCCGGACGAGAGGGATTGGAGCGGCGCAGCATTATTACGACTGTGAAGCGGGTCACAGACAGCGCGGGTCGGCTGCCAGATTTGGGGAGACACGCCGCAGGAACGTGGCGCGGTAGAAGTAAGCTTCTCCCCTCCTCGGAGCTAAGTACCGCTTTTATTTTACTCCCCTTATTACCACCACTATACAGAGTGAAAGACAGAGAACCCCCCTTTGATTTTGTATACTTTAACACTTGATTTAATTGCATGTTGTTTTGTTTTGGTTTATGCTTTGTTTTATTTTTGAGCACATCTTGTGCCCTTAGTTAAAGCTGGGGTTGGTAATCTTGGAGAGCTAGCAAGATTTGAAAATTTGAAAAAATCAACTCTTTAATAATAAACAGACACAAATTTCCATTGTACCTCCTGCCTATTGTTGTTTGTGGCCAGTAGCTCCCCAGTAGAAACTCCATTCATTTCTTCTCTCTGCTCCACGCTCACACACGACCATGACAAGTGGAATTTGACATTCAAACACTGTTAAGGAGGTGCTTTCTATGATTCCACCAGAGAAGCTGGAATATAGCCACAGCAGTAGCAAAGACAGCTTTGTTCAAACCTGGACTCCCTTTATAGAGGTTATTGAGAACATATCTTTCACCTGACATTGCTCTGGCGTGGTAGCCTTTGCACATATAGAATGACCAGCTGGATCCGTACAAGAGATTGGAGTGTCTCCATCATGTCTTTTGTACAGGATTGTACTTCATGTAAGCCTGCATGTGCTACAGTATGTGTTTGTTTTTTTCCTTTTAGGTGGCTTTGTTTAAAGGCTATAAATAATGTTCCTTAAAAAAAATAACAGGAGTTATTTGATCCTTAGATATCCGTGAGTAATGTTGCAGAGGCTAAGCTCATCTTAATTTATATTTCATTCTACAATTAGTGTACATGGGCATAAATAATCTGCAATAAGTAGCTGGGTGTTGCTGCTATTCCCTTCTGTCCCCATATATCCGTTCATTGTCACTGTCAAATAAAGGCAAAAAAAAAAAAAAAAGAGCCCAAAATAATCATAGCACAGTGAGGCAGCAGAGTGTCTGATATTTGCTATTTAGGGAGAGGACAGAAGCTGTTAGAGCTCTGAAAACAGCTGCCACTGATGGAAACAAGGCTGGTGAGACTGTTGGAGCTGAGAGCAGGTGTTTCATTCTATGCTCACAACGATGTATCTGTACATCATAAGATACACTGTTGTTGAAATATTGATGGATGCTACTTTAATTTGTGTTTTATCTACGTGCATCTACACGGATTTAATTCAGTGAGTAATGAGTAGTTGAGCCTGTCTAATTAAACAGCAGAAAAAGAACCAGAAAAGATTTTGTTTCAAGGTTTCTACTGCCATGGGAATGCTGTAAGCCTAGATGCAGACACATTTAGATCTGATGAGACAGTGCAGACACTGCAGCATGACCAATCTAAAAATTACCCTGCAGGCCTTTCCCAATTTCCAGTCATGTTGCATGTTTGTTGAATATCAACTGTTGAACAGCAACTATAGTGAATGAATTCATTTCACATCTGCAGAGAAGGTGGCAATTCCATGCAGAGAAATAGGGCCTTGGATTTCGGGAATGCACCCCCTGCTGTGTTTTTCATCCAGACTCATTTGGATGTGTGACTGGGAACGAATCAAGGTGAATTACTTCTACTCAGCCAAAAAGCTATCTCTCATGCACACAGACACACACAATACACGTCCAACAATACACACACCTAAACATGTCCACAAACAGAAACAGAACCCGTTTAGACATGAGGTTTTATGATGTTCTTTCAGAAAGAGCATCTCTGCATTATAATATTTCTACTCTAATTTCATTTCCAGTCATTCACAGGCTTTTCTTAAAGCACATTAAAAATAATGTAACCCAAACTTGTGCCTTGGAGGTCTCATTAACTACCATCTTGACCATGTCTGTCAAAAAATTAGTTCATGAATGATACTTTACAATTTACTATCAGAGGCTCCACATAATTTACCAAAACTTAGAGCTTATTGGCTTTAACTTATATCAACCTCTGAAGTACAGACTTGGTGAAAAACAAACCTGGATTAGGGATCTGTCGGCTGAGATTGGCTCCAGCCCCCCTCCAACCCTTCATCGATCACAGTAGTTGATGGATGGATGGATGGATAGATGGATGGAAGGGTGGGTGGGTGGGTTTGTGGTTTGAAATTCTTTATTGGGAATAACCTCTTGAGATTAATCACCTTGTTTTCAAAAGGGTCCACAAAACAAGTACAGAATAAATTAATTTCGACATAACATCTGACAAACTTAAAACATCTCAGAGTATCAGAAAATAGATTGTTGCTTGATGATGAAGTACAGTAACGGTGTCAGTGTCAGTGAAGCATAAAGTGATGTTATTGACAGCATCATGAAACAGTTATCCAACTATACATTTGTTTAGGCAGATCAAAGCCTGATGTGGCCGGTTCCCAGTTATCTTGTTCTAAGGTTTTACAACAGTGTATATTATCATAGTCTCTTCCTCATATCTTAAAAGGATAGTTCAGTTTTTTTGAAGTGGCATTGTATGAGGTACAAGGCCATTAAGTATAATATCTGCAATAGAAAGGTCTCTGCTACTCCCCACTGAGAAGCTGAGATTCACATACTCATTCAATACTAATGGCCTCCACACATTCAGTGATTTGCAGGAACAGTATAATTTATTTCATCTTTCCCAATTTCTCCATTTTCAGCTCCACTGTGCTATGAAGACTTATAGAGTTCCATGGAACTCAGAGCTCCCTAAACATGACCTGGCACAGCAGCTGTACAAATAGGCAGAATTGCCTTGTTTACAATTACTTCCGGGTAGAAAATCAGCGCATCAGTTGAATGAAGACAAGCGAGACAGACAAGAGGTTAGCTATATATATCATCGTTTAGAATGATGTTTGTAAAGTGTATAAAACCAATGATTGAACGAACATTACTATTTCTGTGTGCACATTTTTGTTATGAGTCATGCCTACTTGTCACAAAATGTTTCCCACAAATTCTGTCATGAGGGCTCGGTTCCAACAATTTGGAAAGCCCTCCAACATTTAACCCTCCTTCTCTTAGACAACTTTCTCTGCCATCCTCTTGCTACCCACAGCGCTTGTTGAGCACTTTTGTTCTTTTTAGATGGAAATCTAAAAAAAAAAAAAACCCACACCCTCTTGACTTTTATGGTCACCCTGCATCCCAGCCATTTCTGGTTCTTCTGTATACAAGTGACACACGCGTTTTCTACCCCGAAGTAATTGTAAACAGCAAGGCGATTCCCTCTATACAATCAACAATATGAACCCAGTATGCTGCTACACCCAAATGTATAGAGATACGCAGGCACATGTACTGTCTGTCTGTCTTTTTTATGTTGGCATAAAATTAATAAAAAATTGTTAACAAACAAAAACTACAATTGTTTATAGAGATAAGTTAAAAACATGAGCAGATAACGCAGTTTTTAAAAATTAGAGGTTATAGATCGAATATGTAAATGTCTGTTCCAGTCAGGTGGAGCTTTGAATATAAAGGCATGTTTGCCAGTTGATGTAGAAACCTTTGGAACCAAACAAAAATACTGTGTAGTGTGTTGAAGTTGAGAAAGGTACAGTAAACTGTTTTAGATATTGGGGATAATATAATGAATATTTTTAAACACAAACTGTGACCAACATTGTCTCCTAGTAGACATCAAACCCTGGATGTCTTCTAACTTCCTACTACTGAACTCTGACAAAACAGAGGTTATTGTGATTGGACCTAAGCATCTCAGGGACACATTCTCCAATCAGATTGCTACTCTGGATTTCATCACCTTGAACTCCAGTCCAACCGCGAGGAACCTTGGAGTCATTTTTGACCAGGATCTTTCCTTCAGCTCTCACATAAAGCATGTGACTAGGACTGCCTTCTTTCATCTGCGCAGTATAGCTAAGATCAGGAATATCCTCTCTCAGAGTGATGCTGAGAAACTGGTCCACGCATTTATTACTTCTAGGCTGGACTACTGTAACTCTCTCTTGTCAGGATGTCCAAAAAACTCTCTAAAGAGTCTCCAGCTGGTCCAGAACGCCGCAGTGAGGGCACTGACAAGAGTTAGTAAGAGAGAGCACATCTGTCCCATTCTAGCTTCTCTCCATTGGCTTCCTGTAAGATGTAGAATAGACTTCAAGATCCTTCTACTTACTTACAAGGCTCTTAATGGCAAAGCTCCATCTTATCTGAAAGACCTCATTATTCCATACTGTCCTACCACAGCACTTCACTCCCAGAATGCAGGTCTGTTAGTGACCCCCAGTATCTCTAAAAACAGACTGGGAGGTAGAGCCTTCAGTTACCGGGCTCCTCTATTATGGACCCAGCTCTCTCCATGGGTCAGAGAGGCAGACACTCTTTCTACATTTAAGTCCAGGCTTCAGTCCTTCCTCTATGACAGAGCTTTTACTTAGGGCTGGCTCAGGTATTCCTGATCCATTTTATAGCTACGCTGCTATAGGCTTAAACTGCTGGAGGACACATCAGGTTACACGGAGCCCTATCCTTCCTCTCCTCTCCTCTCCTCTCCCCTCACACATTTTGAACTGTCATTATTTGTTGCACTTTGTAGTCTGGCCTTGGTGTCTCGCACTCTCTCTGTATTTCCACAGATCTCTTCAGAGCTCCATCTCCCTGCACCAACCAACCAACCGCCACCTCCATCACCTCCTTTCTCCTGCTGTTAAACCGGTCTGCACTCCCTGCTCACAACCCAGTCTGCTGTCCAGTAGTCCCATTAAGCTGGCCTTCCCTCCCTGCCCACCAGGAGCTTCCTTCATCATTTTTTGTTAACTGATTCCATTCCCATGTTTTCCATATTCCATGTTGTAAATTGTTTTCTTGACATAGATGTTGTATACAACATCTACTGCACGTCTGCCCGTCCTGGGTGAGGGATCCCTCCTCTGTTGCTCACCCTGAGGTTTCTCCATTTTTCCCTGTTAAAGGGTTTTCTTGGGAGTTTTTCCTTAGTCGATGTGAGGGTCTAAGGGCAGAGGATGTTGTCGTAATGCTGTGTAAAGTCCTATGAGACAAACTGTTTGTAAAAATGGGCTATACAAATAAAATTGCCTAGCATTGCCTTGCCTAGTGGGAGTGGGTAGGTTAAGATTTTCATACATTGTACAATTATGGGTTGTAAATGAAGATCCAAAAACAAATCTGCACAAGTGGTTATAGATCGTGTTGATTAGAAAAGGAGACATTTTAGCTGCAGTCAGATAAACACCAATACTTAAGTTAGCTTTCCAAACAATGCTGTCAATGCAACATTTGAATGATAATTCAAAGTCAATCAAGTCAGAAGTCAGTCATAGCTTAAGGGTTATGGTTAGTTTTGTTAAGAATTATAAGCCATGATTGGAGGATATTGAAATTTAATTTCAAATTTTATTTAATTCTTGCTAAGTTAGTATGTGAAGAGTATAAAAATGTATCGACTGTATATAGTTGAACAGTACAATCTGAAAAAAATTAAGGAAGATCATTAATGCATATAGAAAATAAAAGTGGACCTAAGGTTGACCCCTGAGGTACACCATACATTACTAAATCTGATTTGCTTCTTGGCATGATAGTCCATTGTTTTCTATGTTGAGGATAAGAATTGAACCAATGTAAAGCACTGCATGACAAACCAACAGAACAGAGTTTACCTAAAAGAAGATAATAATCAACCAAATCAAAAGCCTTGGTTAAGTCATTAAAAATTATTGTTGGATGAAGAAAAGATGTTATTTGTAAGTTTTAGTAAAGCTGTAGCTGTGGAATGGTTGGAAGGAAAACCGGACTGAGAAGGTGATAAGATAGTGTTTTGCATATAACTTTACCCATAACTTTTTGAAAAAAACTCAAATTTCTTTGAACGAATAGACGTGTTACATCACTTAAAAATACCCCGGGAAGTTTGCTTTTGGTTATAAAAGAGTCTCATATTAATGTGGATGAATCTACATTAGCCACACTTGTTTATGTGTCCATTTTCGATAAATATATCGTTTTATCTTTGTAGGTATTTTGATGTTATTATTTAGTGGTCAACTCGCCCAGCTTTTCCTCAGAAAGACAAAGCAATTTACGGCATGCACCGACAGAGATCAGCAGAGCCATTTGACAGAAGAGTCAGGGTAAAAAAACGTTACTAATAGTAAAACCTGTCTGTGTAATTACCTCGTCGGTGGCCATCGTTCGGTCAAAGATGGTTTGGTCTTCAAAACTCCCACAGCTAGCTCTGACTAGCTCGCTCATTTGCAACCACTTTGCGACCGTGCGTGCCGAGGCTCATGGGAAATGTTGTGTGAAAACACTTCCGCTTTCCGGAACTCCTCGTAGTCCCTTTAATGTGTCTTACTTTGCTTTCATGGACACACATCAGGAAAAAGCTGACATTCTAGCATGTAACACATTAACAAGAAAGAAAGGAAAATGGCAACAAACTTAATTTCTGCTCTCTGTCTCTTTTATACAGCTGCCTCCAATTTTCTGTCAAGAGAATTGACTCTCCACCAGAAAGACTGTCTGGGACATCCTTGGCCCCCTCAGCAACCTGGGGCAGCTGAATCAGTTTAATGACTGGATATCTCTTCTCCTTGACCTTCAGTGTTGCAGTGTCTGGCTGCAACATAGATTTCCCTGCAAGTCTTCATTGTCAGACAAGGCATGGGGGAGAGATGAGTCTCACAGGGTGACCGCTCTCAGGATGACTCTAAAGCACTGCTCTTACTGACTTCATCTTTTGTCCTATGTCCCTGCAAAATGTGGAGGAGCTGGAGGGTTGAACAGGAAATTGATTTTCTGATCTGCTAACTGGTCTTGCAGCTGGGAGGGGAATTGCTTTGAAAACCTCCTTGAGCTCATGTGAAATACATTCTATCATCACAGAGTAGCTCAAACAGTTTGCTTGTGTGAGCCATGAGATGGCGTAGGAAGAGCAACACAACATCTGTGTCTAGACTTTCCAGGAAGTGCAGGTATTTTGTGGTCATGCACTTATAAAGCATCCCCCACCTCTTCTTTTGCCTCTCCTCCAACCTTCACAGACAATGGACTGAAATATTCGGCTCCCACTGCATGGAATGGAGTCCTATAATGTTCTACTCGGATGAGTAACTTGGTGACATGGTGTGACAGGTCCAGGACAATGGGATGAATAGCCTCTGATTTCATGTCCGCAGCCCTACAAAGTCTTGCTCTCTAAGAAGTCTGGTGATTTCATCATACAAGGAAGCTGAGACGACTATCTGAGATAATAGTCTGTTTAGCTTTGACAGCCTTTACTTCCTAGGGAAAGGAATCAGCTGAGCCAGACGCATACTCTCAACCTTGCTGTAGTTTGAAAATACAACATTTTCTATGTAGAGCCCCACTATCTGCCGCGCTGCAATGCATCTCTTCACAAATGCACCATTCCCAGGCTACCCTTCTATTTTCTATGCTTTTCTATCGCTGTTCAGCTCCTGTAGCAGCTTGTTCAACAGTATTCTCCTCTTATTGACATGCTGCAACACAACACTTCTCTCAATTGTGTTTTATATGTAACTACATTTTGTAATGTTTGTTTTATTGTCATATGTCTTACTGGGGAGGGAAAGCTGGGATTCCTTTTCTTGTAATTGTATGCAGCTTGTTTGTTGTTTCTATCTAGAAAGCACTTTGTGCTTTGGCTCGAAAAGTGCTCAATAAATAAAATTATTATTATTATTATTATTATTCCTGTATCAGTAGGCATCACCTTAGGAAGGGACCACACAGTACAGTAGTATGAATATGGTGTGAAATAGTTAACAATTCCAATAAATAATCATCCCATGTTCTTGTCATGACACTGACAGCTTCATTGTGACTTTTCTCAGTGCTCGACTGACAGAATTTTAGAGAAATCAGTCAATACACCCTAAATGTCAACATACCAACTTTGACCACTTCATTTGTTTCAATGACCTCCCTTGCATCATTAATGTGTTAGGTCTTCTTTCCTTCACTGACTGCTTGTTTTACAAAAGGCAGAAATTCCTGCAATGACTGGCTGCATAAATTAGATCCTGAGCAATCCAAGGACTGTTTTTCTTTGTGACATCAGTGTTGAGGGAAGCCCTCCATGCCTTTTGCCAGAAGACATACATGTTAACTGCATAATGATGAGATGTGTGCTTTTATCTTTTCTTGGGTGTCAGAGTCCATCATGAATCCATTGCTTTTCTCCTTGCCAACGTTCTGATCTCCAGTAGCTCTTGTCTTAAATCCTCATTGCTGCTGTTTGGGATATTCAAATGACAGAGGTTGGATCATTGTTTCTTGTCTTTCCTGCAGGGTAGTAATCTGATTATCCAACATCCTCAATGGCCATCACTTCCTTCCTATTGAATTTCTAGTCCTTTCACTTTTCTTGCATGGTAGTGATCTCAGTCAAATTTTTAATGACTATTTGATCAAACTTAGAAAAAACAATCATTCAGCCCATTAATGGCTTTTAGGATGCGGTTAGAAACTGCCTCTTCTCTCATTTGTGGGTCTTTGGTGCAGGTCCAATTTGTGTTCGGACTGTTGTGGGGCATTTGGGTGTAAATAAACCAGTAAATGCACTTCTGGGCAACAAGTCCATTATCAGACCCCTTTTTCTCCCATTCTGTGCCTCTCTTTGTCATCATATGCTAGCTAAAACACTGCTCTTGACAGATGACAGATAACCATGTCACATAGAAGCCAGCAAAAACAACAATTTAAAGTCTTTAAACTTTTTTATTTATTCCTAATCCAACAGAGGAAGGCACTAATAAAAAAAAATCTGCACAGTCTTTTGCATAGGGTAGTTCTCATCCACATCACACCTTACATCTTCTCTGGCAAGATACCTTGGGAAGAATCCCTTGTCAAACTATAAGATTATCCCAATGAGGTCACGTGACTGGATGAACCTCAACACCTGAGTATGTTTCTTGGATGGAATCAGCTGTGACTGATCTATTTTCATAGCTTCAATCAGCTGTTTTTCAATAGCAATGAAAATACTACAGGACATTGCTTTGTTTCAGTCTACAGTGTCAACTGCTGTTCACTCTAACTTTGGCCTATACGTTAAGGTTTTAGGCTTTAATTTACACTAGATCTTGGTGATAGCATTGTTACTATGTTGATTTATGAGAGAAACATTTTGAATCATAAGTACAAATTTTTCAGCATCAATCCACACAAAATTGGTTCACACATGTAAATACTCAGGTTCATCTGTAAACTACAGTTCCTCTTCTAACATTTTTTGGTAAATGACAAAATAGTTGTGATGTATTTTTGCTACTTACTGTTAAATGAACCTTGTTAATACCAGTGCTCATACTCATTATTTGCAAAAAGAAACATTAACTTCACCATTTACCAAAAACACAACCAAATTTTTGACATTACCCACTGTAAATGTGCCAAATTAACTGTTAGCACTTCCTGTTTGTAGTGTAATGATGGATTCACAGACTTTCAATGGATTACTGTGGTACTGACCAAACCTCAGCATCTCATGACACTTATATTTGGAGGCATATTTTTCTTTCATATTGAAGCTGTGTGTGTGTGTGTGTCAGGCTCAGGCTGAGATGAAGCTGTGGATCGGCTGGAGTTTCCATATATATTCTCCTGTTCTCTTCTGTTGCCTTCTGCACTTCCTTCAGCTCTTTGATGTCAACCTCAGTGAAATGGAATATAGCAGAGACCACCAAGCAGGACCACCTGCAGTCATTTGTCCATGGTCCATCATTTAAGAGCTCTAGGATAGCTGCATCCTAACTTCCACCCAGAAGAAGTTCACTTTTATGTCTATGATGGCCCAGAAATAAGGAAAATTATGTTTTTGAGACCAACTAATATTATTTGAAAGGGAGAAATGTTGACTTTCTCCATAAGGGTATAAATTCACCAACCTCATTCAAAACATATGGCACAGCAAAAAATCTGGCCTTAGAGAGGAACTACGTAAGTCCGGTTGCTTTTCCGCTGTTTTGCTAACCCTCACTCTCAGCCATGTTTTTAACAAGGCCAGCGCAAAAGCAATCCAAGGAGCAGTGGATAACATTATATATCATATACGATGATTCGACGTGTATATTTGTGTAGTGTTATCTGTCATAAACAAGAGATTTTGGGTTACAGAGTGGGTTTGTGTCGCCGTACGCAGAGACGAGAGCTGGAACACCACGTCAGTGGCCAAGTACTGCACTGATGTTGCAAGGTTGGTTTGCAGCCCAGAGACACCAGGTGGAGGCCAGAGAGCCTCCATTCTCCCTGTAACAAGTTACAAGTCATTTATTTAACCATCACAATTACTCTGAAGCTGTTTAATTAAGGTAAAAATGTAGCATAGCTACAGTAAAAATCCTGCATAGTTCCTCTTTAAAGCCCTCTTTATACCCCTCGGTGTATGTTTGAATAGCCATCTGACAAAAAAAAATTGTGGCTCGAATGTAAATAGCTTGTAAATAGCTTAAACAGCCTAAGATCCGTCTACTCCTGTCATATGCTGTTGTGGTGATATGGGGACAGACAGAACTACTGCATAACATATGCGATTAAAAAGAAAATCTTGATTGAATGGTTAAATGCACCACAAACTACATTAAAGCTATGGTCGTCGTCAGTGTTAAAGTTACTCAAAAAGAGTAATTAGTTACTTATTACTACTTACTTCTGTAAATTGTTATGAGATTACTTCACTGGTTACTGCATTTGAAAAGTAACTTCACTACTTATTACTTTACTTTCCTATTTCTTAAAGATAGTCCGAGGAGTTTGTTTTTGGTTAAAAAGAGTCTCATATTAATGTTGCGCTCCGCCCCTCCTCTCCCAGTGTCTCTCTCCCGCCCTCCTTGTTTTCCCTCTGCAGGCGGTGCTCCAGCGATTGGCATCAGGTGTGCAGGGGACACAGCTGCCCGGCATCACCTAATCACTTCCTACAGCTCAAATACCCTGGTCTCCTCATCCACCACTGCCAGATCTTTGCAGTCACCCTAGCGGTATTAGTCAGGCGCCCTGTTTTCTCCAGCGTGTACTCCAGAGAATTTATCGTATCTCCTGTGTCTCCTGCCCTGTGTCCTCACCTCTTCCTTTGTGTTTTGCAGCTCCCTGGCCCCAGCCTCCTCGTTGCCATCCCTGGACCCGCTTGCCTCCCTGAGACCCCCCCCTTCGGCCTTTCCCTCTGGATTCTCCCCACTGGCTTCCCTTTGTCTTCCCCAGATTTTCTCGTGGCCTCCCCTGGACCTGCTCCCCCTCCTGAGACCCCCTCACCTTGGCTCTTCCCCCCTGGATTCCCTCCTCTGGTTTTCACCGTGGATTCCCCTTTTTTTCCTCCCTCCTTGTGCTATCAATAAAACCCCATTTATTCTTCTGTTTGTGTCTGCCCCTTGGTTCTTCTTCCTGCCCGGCCCTTGCGACAATTAATGTGTATGAATCTACATTAGCCACACTTGTTTATGTGTCCATTTTTGATAAATATATCGTTTTATCTTTGTAGTTATTTTGATGTTATTATTTAGTGGTTGACTCGCCCAGCAATTCCACCAGAGGAGTTACGGCAACCGACTACGCGCATTATAGATTGTCAGAACGTTACTAATAGTAAAACCTGTCTGTTACCTCGTCGGTGGCCATCGTTCGGTCAAGGCTCTCTGGTTTGGTCTTCAAAACTCCCACAGCTTGCTCTGGCTAGCTCTGGCTAGCACGCTCATTTCAGTGCCATATTGCTCTGGCTCATTTGCGACCAGTTTGTGATCGAGCGTGCGGAGGCTTATGGGAAATGTAGTGTGAAAACACTTTCACTTTCCGAAACTCCTTGTAGTACCTTTTAAAGCTGGAGTTGGTAATCCTGGAGAGCTCGCAAGAGAGCTAGCAAGATTTGAAAATTGCACCTCCTCTGAGTTCCACCCCCCCCCCCCCCCCGTCAGTGTGTTCGTCCAAGCCACGCCCCCACAAACTGGAACACGCACTGCACGAAAATGAGAAGCATACATAAATATATATATATATATATATATATATATATATATATATATATACACTATAATCTATTCAATACTAGCATCACCGACCTGTTTTAAACCCACAGAGAAGCTAATATTAGCATTAGGCTAATACAAGCTACAAAAGTAGCTACGTCAGCAAAAGTTACACATTTCATAAAAATAACAAATCCTCCCCGAAGCAAAGCATATAATTACCTGTCCAACAGAAAGAGAGCAACCTCAGCATCACTTTTCAGGCCCTTCAAATCCCTCAGTTGTCTCTATCCCTCAAAAGTCCCTAAACTGAAACAGGCTGTTCATCAGCTGATCAAAAGTTTAAGACCACAGCCTTTAAAAGCCCAAATCTTAGCAAAAATGTGGATTCAGTGTCATTTTCTGTCAGGTATCCACACTGTCATGAGGCAAAAAAGCTTTCTCTCTTTGAATGTGGTCGTATTGTTGAGCTGCATAAGCAAGGCCTCTCGCAGCATGCCATTGCTGCTGAGGTTGGACGCAGTAAGACAGTCATTTTAAACTTCTTAAAAGATCCTGAGGGTTATGGGAAAAAAAGTCAAGTGGTACACCCAAAAAAATTTCACCGGCCCTGACCTGGAGGATCCAATTGGCTGTCCATCAAGACACGGGACGATCCTCGGCCCAAATTAAGCTTGTCACTGGTGCCAACTGCAGTCCCATAACCATTAGACGGCATCTGCGAGAGGGTTGCAAGAACAAAAAACGTCTTCAAAGACCTCGTCTCCTTCAACAGCACAAAATTGCCCATTTGGAGTTTGCACGAGAGCGCCAAACATGGGACACTGAGAGGTGGAAGAAAGTTTTATTCTCTGAGAAAAAATTTAACCTTGACGGTCCTGATGGCTTCCAACGTTACTGGCATGACAAGGAGATCCCACCTGAGATGTTTTCTACACGGCACAGTGGAGGGGGCACCATCATGATCTGGGGGGCTTTTTCCTTCAATGGAACAATGGAGCTTCAGGTTGTGCAGAGGCGTCAAACGGCAGCTGGCTATGTGGAGATGTTGCAGGGGGCATCCCTCATGACTGAAGGCCATCGTCTGTGTGGCAATGACTGGGTTTTTCAACAGGACAATGCTGCAGTTCACAATGCCCGCCTGACAAAGGACTTCTTCCAGAGAAATAACATCACTCTTTTGAACCATCCTGCGTGTTCCCCTGATCTAAATCCAATTGAGAACATTTGGGGTTGGATGGCAAGGGAAGTTTAAAAAAATGGACACCAGTTCCAGACAGTGGATGCCCTCCATGAAGCCATCTTCACCACTTTGAGCAACATTCCCACTAGCCTCCTGGAAACACTAGCATCAAGCATGCCAAAACGAATTTTTGAGGTGATTAACAAGAATGGCTACTCGTTACTGAGTCCTTTTTTGAAATTGTTATTTCTATTTTAGGGGGTTTTTGGGTTTTTCTGAGATGTGGTCTTAGACTTTTGATCAGCTGAAGAACAGCCTATTTCAGTTTAATGGTTGTTTGCAATAAATGGCTTACTCAAAATTTTTCTTGTCTCACTCCCATTTCTTCTTTTTGCATTTTGAAGCACTACTTAGAACCTTCTTAAGATCCAACAGTGCAAAATGTGAATTCTTGAATATAAATAAAATTTTGATCAGGAGTGTATACACGTCATTTTAAACATGGGTAGCTAAGTCAATATTTTCATCGTTTTTATAACATAATAAGTTAATGACAATTTTTCATGGCATAGCCTATCCACCTATTGGGCGTGTGTTTTAATGAGTTTTCCAGGGATAAACACTGCATGAATCGGGGAGAGTGTTTCAACCATTGTTTTTTAGTAGTTAGCTTTTTCCGTAGTTGGACGGAATAATGTGTTCGGTTATGTAAGACATAAACATTTCTCCCCACGTTCCCCAGTGCGTACTGTTGTAGAGAGGAGAGTCCTTGCTCTCTACTTGTTGCTGCACAGGCTCCGACGACAGAGAAGGAGACTGTGGGTCCATCCTTTAAATCAAAAAAGGAAGGAGCATGGTGTTTTCCATCATCTCATAATCATCATTTAATTTATTTTATCTTGAAAATTGGCTGGATTCTACTGTAGAGGGAGTAGATATTTTGATCCAAATCACTATATTTTCCTAAATCTAACCAAGTCATGATTGTTTTTGACAGAAGACATGGCAACAATCAATATGCCGCTATTAGTACAGCAATGGTAATTATAACAACCAAGGTTCGGTCAAAGGCCTCTGTAGAGACTATAATCCTACTACTACTATAATCCTATGAGTTGTTTTGGTGGATTGAAAAAACAACTTAAATGGTGTTTTAGGTTGGAGGACTGGTTGGGCCTTTTAGATAAACACTCTGACCTTTATGCAGTAGAACACCCTGCTGTAGAATATCACAGTGGTCGTGGATCAGAGGTACCCAACCACAACTTCACCCTACCACTGTATATGTGGCCACTATGCTGCATCCCCTCATCACCACAGTGTTTTGCAGTAATGCTTTTTTTCTGAACCCACGATAAGATTCACCAAAACAAGACCGCAATCATGAGAACACAGTGTTGCAAGAGCATCAACAAAAACACAGATGTAAGTTTCTATGAAAAACAACATCCACTGACCCTCCACTCCATCTCGGCTCCCCAGCTCATTAAAGCTGCAACTGAGCACAGTGGGCTAATTGAGTGAATTGTCTCACAATGGATATTGTGTGTATGTTTTTGAGAGGTAAACCATGTGTGTGTGTTTGAGAGGTTTTGTGTGTGTGTGTGTGTGTGTGCGAGCACACTGCTCCAGTATGCTCCCCTGCATTGTTGTTAGGCCCCAGCTCCTGACAAAACCAGCCAGGGCCCTCAGTGCCTAGATAACGAGCTGTATGCCTGACAGGTGTGTCGAGATTAGGGGTGGGCTCATCCCTAACACCCCCACCACCACCTCCACCTCCCTACCATCATCCCTTACAGTAAACATTCCCATCAGCCTTCCTGCCCACTCTGGGGAACCAAAGGAAAGAGCATGTTTGACATAATTAATTGGCTCTTTCTAAAAAGTGAGTCAAAAAAAGATGAAAAGGGTTACCAGGCTGAAATAATTAATTTGGAACTAAAATTGTGACAGTTGGTTCCCTCAACAATCCACCTTTTTTCTCTCATCAGTGCCTCTTGAAAGGAAGAAGCTACAGTGCGCAAGGGGAAAAAAAAGCATATTTAATGAAATATGGCAAACAGCGAATTTAATTCATTTGAACCTGCTGAGAAGGTCTCGCTGTTATACATTTTTGTAGATTATTGCCTTTCATTATGAGGCTAATGTAGCAAGCATTTTATTCCAATTAATTTGAAATGAAAGAGGAAATTATGTGGATTAATAATGGCGTGGGTGGTTACACACGTCTCTTCAATTACCATTGCTACAGTTCCCTATCCATATCTTACCATCACAGTAATTAACAGCTTTCAGGAGGGCTATTATGCCAGTCACTGAAAGGAATTTGCTATCACAGCCCAGACAGAGAGGCATTGCTGGGATCATTGCCATGCTGAATGAAAGGCCGTGACTGGGATGAGTTAAAGGCTGATTCCAATCACAGAGGTTCATTTAGGCAACCTCTGACATTGAGACAACAGCCAACATCCGTAAATTGAAATGATGAAAGCTAATTTGTCCAAATAACCACATGCTCACTCTTAAAATGGGCCCTTTGTTCCTCAGGCTGCTGCATGATCAACTGTGAACCAAGATTTTAACAACTGGAGAGAATTTGTTGTGTGTTTCTCACTCTTGTGTGTGTGTGTGTGTGTGTGGGGGGGGGGGGGGGGGGGGGGGGGGGGGGAGTGTGTGTGACAGAGAGAGAGAGAGGGAGAGAGACAGAGAGAGAGAGAGAGGAGGTCCTGAATTTGTGACTGCTGCTATCAACATCAGTGCTAATTATGTTCTTTGTTGAATGGACAAAGGAGGAGTAATTGAATCCATCACCATTCTCTCCTCTCACCCAGAACCTCTACTTAACCTATGAGGTCTAGTGAAGCCAATATGTCCTCCACTCTCTGGTATGGGCACTTTCACAACTTAGTAAACACAATCAGCTGTAACTTTGTTAATGAATTAGAGAGAAGGCAGAGAGGCTCTCTCCTTCAACAGAAGCTGAGCCGCAGTGACCTTCATTTCTGCAGACATTTCCTCTCAAGTCTGACTTTGCAGGTCTGAGCATTTATCCGTTTGTCTGATGAAACTATATTCATTTTGGATGTATTTTAAACACACATTGTATTAGGAGTAACTCTAGGTGCCCATAATTGACAACCAAATATATACAAAGCATTGTAGAAATTAAACTGGTGGAGTTTGTGCTGCTTCATGGTGACATGCTTCAGGTCCAACAGCAGCCTGATACACAATTTATTATCTGAATGAGAACAGTGCCCTGCCCTCCCTAGAGAGCTCTAGCCATCTTTTGTGGTAATCTCACCCCAAACTGCCCGCCCCTCTTCAGTGAAGGGGAGCCACAGTGCTCTCAGGGGCCTCTTGGAAGGATCTGAATCCAGTGAAGCAGCACCCCACAGGGAACCCACCCTAACATCCTGTACCTCTCCCCCTGGAGCTCACATAATTGTCACTGGGTGCTTGTTAAAGGATCCAATTAATCAGAGTAGACTGGCCATTACAGGTCAGCAGACAGGGCACCCTAAAACAGTTGGCCCTCACTTCATCTCATATGTGGGTTTAAATGAAGACTCACTGTACCATGACTCCATGATGTCCCCTTGATGTGCCATTAACATTTATTACTTTAGAGAGGATACAGGGCAATCGCAGCAAATGTACATCAACATGACTGCAGAACCTGTCGAGGACCTGAGCTGCCGGATTTGGCTCAGTTTACAACACAGAAATCCTGACCCTTTACACTACTCTTATTTTGGCGACATTTTAGTGAACAGGAAGTTAAATGAATTATTTGTCTCATATTTTAACCCATTAGTTGTTCTCCTCGACCATACAGTGTTTACCATACAACCTCTGCTAGTCAGCACAACACAAAAGAATGACTCAGCTCACACAAACAGAGGACACCTATAGCTCCACCTGTGATAAGCTAATTATGCCTGTTTTATAATGATAATTATTTGTATAGTATGTAAATTGGGTAAGTGTAAGTGATGAGTGCTTCACATGAAAAGACATTATATAAAGATCATAATAAATGAAATAATAAATCAATAAAATTTGTGATCAGGTTGGAATTATCTGTAAGACATCAATGCTAAAAGAAGTGCCAAATAAAGTGATAAATATCAGAGTTAGTTAAATTCTAAAGTCAAGAGATGTGTCATGCTTTTACTTAAAGATCCTTACCAAGCTGCTTCTCTGATATATTATAGGCCATGTATTTCACAGGTGCATCCTGCATCCCAGCTCTTACTGAGAATCCTAAATGAACTGCTGGTAGCAGGTAGAAATATAACACTCTTCATTTACATTATCAATTCAGTCATGTTTCATTTTCAAAGGAAACTCTTTATTTTTATTTGGAAGAAGTTATCAACTCAACTCAGTTTCATTACAGTAATTTTATAGTTTTGGTTGATGAAGTGAAAACTGAAAACCGACTTCATCTTATTTTCACTGTATCCCCTCATCAACCAGACTGGGTGTTTGTTGTCACTCTTCCACTTGCTGACCTGCATCCTAGATTTTATCCTAGATCCTAGATCCCTCCTAGATTTTTGTTTTGAGCTTTTTCATCTTCACACATGAAAACTTCATTTATGATATATCAATACTTGTGGGTGACCAGGACTGTGACAACTGAGCGACTAACTTCATCTGAACCAGCTGACACACCACATTTTCACTCTTTCATTTCTCACTGTTGTCTTCTGCTAAGAGTCCACACTTTAGTTGGGACCTCTCAGGTTCAGGTAGTAGTTCTCTGAGGTGCATTATAATAAGAGTCACCAATCTGGCACACTTATTATATTAAATTAAACAGGATAGTGACCAAACAGGACAACATCCAAATGTCTCACATAACCAAAGCAGATATAATTTGTCCACTGTGGAGGATGTTGAAATCCACTGTCAGACAGCAAGTCTGCAAGAAAATGCAAAGATGAAGTTTTCTCTCTATTAATTTGTTTGTGTTTTTATTCTCTTTTTTTTTATCTCTACATCTGTCTATCTCTCTGTATCATGGATTTATTTTAGTCTTTATTTGTGTGTTTCTACATTTCTGCTTATTTTAATATTTCTGGATTAATATGGTAATTAAGTCGGCAAGAGGCACAAGCTGCTTCATCATGAGTGGCATATAACATTATACTAAATGTATAAATAAAGAAGTAAGCACAGATATAAATCTTAAATGTGATAATAAACACATTTATGAATAAGTAAATGTGGAAATGAATAATGCAATAAATATGAAATAAATAAAATGTGTAATAACAGCAGTAGCATTTTCACCATCATAATGAATTCTTTTGGAACAAGTATTGGATTATGTATTGGGGATTTATTTGATTGTTATTTTTTATTTATACTCATGTCATTTTTTGTCCTTGGTAGTCAACTGCCCTGCACCTGCTTAAAATATATCTCTGACTTCCTCCAGGCCTGTCTGAAGTTTACAAAACAGATTGTTGGAGTATAGGGGGAATCAGAGGCTTGTACTGCAAGCAGATGCTCCCAGTGGACACATTACCTCTCTTCCTGGGTGTTCGTTGACCACACGGGGGGGAGAGAGACTCTGGAGACCTTGTGCAGTGCTGGTGGTTCTTCTTCACACTTTTAAATCACATTCTCTCTGCCTCCTTGCAAAACTGGAAGCAGAACTTTGAAGGGGGAGCAGAGAAAAGAGAGACAGATGGTGTGCTCTGGCAAAGGGAGTAACATGAGTGATAAGCTGCTGAAGAGCACTTTCTAGTGGCGCAACTGAGAACTAGCATGTAGCACCAGACCCCCACACTTATGCTGAAACTCAGATAGAAACCACAACAATGTGGGTAAGCTGAAGGTCATTATTCTACATCTGAGACAAATCCAACAAGCACCCAGTTTACCTTTAAACAGACATTAAGGAAAGTTTTCAGTTTGCATACATGGTATATGACTACATTTATACAGTTCCTGGTATGAAAGGGTAGAGGACACACAGCTCTCATCCTCACTGGCTCTGTGTGTTTGAGGGGCCAGTGTGCAGATATAAAGTATATAACTGATGTCCTACTGACAAGAGGCTTTGTCTGCTGCTTGAGGGAAAGAGTCATGTAAAAGTGACATGTAGGAGGAGGGTTGTTATGTGGGATTATGTTCCGCAGGCCTTGTGCAGTCAGACATAAATATTTATCACCTATGATTATATTGGAAAAATATATGTCCATACCAAAAGATTGTATGTATTATTTTGATACCTTGATGATAATGGTTGTGTTACGGAGGATCCTCTAATCACAGGATAACACTGTAAAGTCAGTGGACAGTAGACAAACCTGTGAACTGTACAGACATAAAAGGATAATTATTTGGGATTTAATCACTTTCAAGGTTCCTGGTGTGGTGCAACACACAGCACACACTGCCCTGTAGATCTAGATGTCTAGTATTTATATAGAGCAAACTAGGACAAATACTGAGGTGAGTTAATTGACCAACTTAATATTAAATAATGGGATTTATAGCCAATTCATTTGTAACATTTCTTTCAGTGTATGAATGACTATATGTGTGGTCATTAATACATGCAGTAATAAACCAGTCTGAGTGAAATGTTCTGTTTTATCTCCAACACTGAACAACTCCAATACTTAACCATGTGTCTCCATGAATTCAAATGAGTGAGCCAAACCACTAGAAGAACAAGTTTCCCAGAAATGACTAATTCAACAAAGCTGTCTGCTGTAAATTTATCACGAGGAATAAAGGAGTTCATAATCCAGAGAAGAGGAATAAGTCCTGACAGGCAGAACAGCTGAACTCCGTTCCCAAAGGGCCTAGTTCAGCTTTTGGCTCCACGCCTCCTCTGACAGACAGGATTCCAGCTGCTGGATGGAGGACGTGGATGTGTGTTTGTCAAATAGTCTTCTATCAATGCATATAAATCAATCAGCGCAGATCAATGAAGCATCTTATCAATAATGGCAAAACAATAAGCATAATGATCACCTTTATTTTGAAGCCAAATTTGTTGCTATATATGTGGAAAGGCTTTAGTATTATTCTTATCATCATTATATTAATATGGGATAACTGTCTGGGTTGTTTAAGCTCCCATAGCAGAGGCAAGATGAAGTGATGTCTCATTCCAAGAGTCCAATAAGGACAGAGAGTACTGGACATAAATTTGTGCTGATTGCTGTTATCTCATGATATATACAAGGTACATCATTTTTAATTATTTTTGACATCTATCACAAAAAATAGACAATATATTCATTTGAATATGATATATTTGAAGACTTAATAATTTAATGATTAATGATTTGGAAGTTGGGGTGTTTACATAAATATATCCAATCAAATTAGTAAACCTTGTCATTAACTGTGTGTCAGAGATTGGAGTGTGTTTGGTTGTGACATGGATAAAAGAACCAAAAAATATGAAAGGCTGGGATGTAATTTATATTAGACCTCCCACTCTATACACTGTGGGCATGAGAGGTCACTGCTCTGTATTGAGTTTTAGCGATTAAAGATTTGATGAAACAAACACAACTCAGATTATAATATATGTCTAATTTAAAAAAATGTGTAAGGAAATGAGTCCTCCTCCAGCTCTTTCTCTGCTGCAGGTGCAGCACAGGATTGTATGGAGGTATCATAGCTGCTTCCTCTGGCGTGTTTTCACATGGGTCCTTGGAGATTAAGCAGCATCGGCTGTCAGGCTGCACACCCTGCTCCTCCTAAGGTGCTCATGTAAACAACCTCTACTGCAGGCCCTGTAACAAGAGAGCTCACTTTCCAGCTCACAGCACTACATATTGTTCCTGTTAGAGATGCATTCTCTGCTATGCAGGTTTCCTTCCTAATCAGGGGTGTCAAAGACAGAGGAGGGAGAGAGACAGAGAGGGAGGGAGAGAGCAGGAGCATTTCACTCGAGACGCTTGTTTTCACGGCTCTAAACTCTACATATGAGAAGCTGTGAGTGTCGCAGAGACAAGTTAACTGTCAATCACAAGGCACCCGTCTGTGCAGGACTCACATGGTAGGCTGGTGCAGGGAAAGACAATGTGCTTCCAGATCGTTCACACATACGAATGGGAGAGAGTCATACATAACCCTAACCCATAGCGGAACAGATTGTTGTATGTGTGATTTGAAAGGTGGAAATTATTAACTTTATGAGTACATATGTTTTATTTACACAGTGAGAGCTGTGTTGCTGCTGCAGCAGAGCTTCCTGCCTCAGGCCCTGGATCTTTGTGGACTGTAACACAAAATAAGAGCTGGATCACTGCAAATGAATCTGAGTGGTGGTTTAAATACAATTGTGGATGGTAGTTTACATCAGTGCTGACTGGCTGACAATCAAATACAATTAAATAATGATAATAATCATAAAAGTAGATGAAACAATACAATTTTTAAATTTAAATTAAATTAAATTAAAATTCTAAGATTGCAGGGAAAGTAAAACCAGGACAAGCTATCCAAGAAGAATATCCCTGTAAAGCGACCTTGGGTTTTTGTGTTTCGTTATCATTATTATTATTAAAAAGGGGCCTTGTGCTGTTTTTAATTAAGGGTTTATGGGTTGAGGATAAAGAAGTCTTTAGAAAGCTCAAAATCTTGAATTACGTGAAGAGTCTCGACTAGGGTTGGGAGGGTCAATTTAAAAATGTAATTCAGGACAATTACAAGTTACCTGTTCAAAAATGTAATCAGTAACTTACTCCACAACAAACCAACACTTGAAATGACCTCGATCTGTGTGTACCCCTATTTCCACACACTGTTCCGTCTCCATCGTGGTTTAGCTCTGACCATCAGATCGAACCGTTGCCCACTGCTCTGTCTCTGAAGCCCAGAGCAGCTGGAGACCCCAGACCACAAGATCACAGGAGCACTGCGAGCTAAGGTGATAACAGCCATGTATAAAGTGAGATTAAAATGTACACAACAGATCACTTTGTCTTTCTGAGGTTGATTTGCTGTTCAACATTGTTTTACTTTCTGTTTGTGTTGGGTTTTTCACTTCCACTATTATCTTCCTCCACGATGTCCTGTCAGCTTTAGGACCCTCTGGCTGACCTTTGTGCGGGTGTTGTGCCAAAAAGTGATTCCTTGCCAGAAATTGATTTATGGTCCGCAGGAGCATGCACAGTCTGTTAAAACTGAAAAGCGTAATTTACATGGCTCAACAGTTGTCTTGATCAGGGTCAAACAGCCAGTATGTCAGAGGTAATAACGATGGTGTGTATTTGTGAGACGATAATGCATATTTTAACTGATTTCACGGCCATATACACGTTGACTGTTTATAATATGATCAAGCATTATATATTTTGGTTTGATAGACGGTAATTAACATGATTTATATCTGCCTTGTGTGTTTAATACAGACAGTGGCAGAGAAGGGGTTTTCTGCCTCAGAATGGCTTTATGTTACCCAGCAGAGGTATATTTACAAGATTTGACCTTAACCAGGGCTTATTTCCACTTAAAAGTTAAATGAGTTGCTGTTACCTTTTTTTTATCTTAAAGCTGGGATTGGTAATCCTGTTCAGAAACGCTTTTTGTTATACTGGGTGAAATGGTCCTTCTACCTTCTGAGTAATCAATACATTATGTATCAGAAAAAGGAACGAAAATAATCAGTCCTCTGTGGCAGCTGCAGGACTGACAAAACTCCGACCAATCCACGCTCTTCAGTGCGAGGAGCAATAACCAATCAGATGCCTTCATGTCTAGTTCTGTATCCGCCCCCCTCTATCCCTGCCTCCGATGCGTGTGCACAATCTTCACGTGTCGCTGTTGCTGGAAGAAATCAGCGTACAGAGTTACAGCAGAACGGATTTCATGCTCATTTATGAGCAATGGCTGAGAAAATGCAGCCCCAGTTACTACTTCCAGCGTTACTTGTAACGGCTTGCCCCGAGAAAAAGGCAAGGAAGAGAAAGCTGGAGGTTGAAAAGGCTGCTAACAAAAAGGCTCTGGATAAAGCCAGACGTCAAACCAGAGTAAACATCGGTGTTGCTTTTGAGCGGTGGAGACAACTGAGGGATTTGAAGGGCCTGAAAAGTGATGCTGAGGTTGCTCTCTTTCTGTTGGACAGGTAATTATATGTTTTGCTTCGGGGAGGATTTGTTATTTTTATGAAATGTGTAACGTTTGCTAACGTAGCTACTTTTGTAGCTTGTATTAGCCTAATTAGCTTCTCTGTGGGTCTCATTTCCGTGCGGTGCGCGTTCCAGTTTGTGGGGGCGTGGCTTGGACGTACACACTGACGGGAGGGGGAGGAGGGGGTGGAACTCAGAGGAGGTGCAATTTTCAAATCTTGCGAGCTCTCTTGCGAGCTCTCCAGGATTACCAACCCCAGCTTTAATAAAGTAATGTCGTTACATGTACTCTGTTACTCCCCAAGCGTAGTCTTGACCATATTGTTTCTTTGTACAGGATGAGAGTGTGAAGATCCAAAACAAACGATTCCTTTGTATTACAGTTTTTGCCAATTGCTTATCCAAAAAACAAATGCTTAGACCAAAGCTTCAAAACCAAAACTTCTTGTAACAATACCTGAAGCACATATCTAACCATACCTTCTCTGCTTTGTTTGCAATTCTTCAACACAGTTGTTGCAGCACATTACACACAGTTTCCTACGTTAGACACATTGCTCAAAAATGAAATATCTTGTTATCATTGTGAAAACAATTTTATTTAAAATGTAAAACACATCTGGTAATTGGAAACACTTATGCACACACCTGAAAACACTAACACAGAAAACTCAACACCAATCAGTCTGACTATTAACACTAAAATAGTGCTCAGGTCAGGGCTGGCTCTTCACAAAGGCGTTATAGGCAGTCGCCTAAAGCACCACCTGCCTGAGGTGTGCCACCAGTCACCCGTTGAATAAAAAAAGGGCAAATAATTTGTGATGCCCATTTGTGTCCTTCCTTCGTGTTTTGTCTTGAAAATAACAAATAACACAACGTGTTTTAAACTTTCTAAAATTTGAACCCCCCTCTCTTGACTAGGGCTGGGTATCACCAGGTACCTCGCGATACGATACTATCACGATATTTTGCCCACGATAACGATAATATCACGATACAGCGATTCTGCGATAATCGATATATTGCAAGAAATTTCATCCACGATACATCACAATGTCTGTGTCACTGAAGAAATTGTGAATTTATTGACTGCACTTAATCCATTTCACATGAATTACAAAACACTGTCAATTAGGGGTGCACCGATTGCAATTTTCTGGCCAATCATGATCACTGATTTTTAAAAAGCCTTTCGATTTTGGCCAATTTTTATATATCTGACAGCATACACTTTCAATATTCGAATCTTATTTTATTGAAAAACAATACCTGTGAAACAATACAATACAAACGTGTTGTTTTACCTGCACATGAGGTCATTCTCTCAAATATAAATGAAAACGAATTTCAAAATAATGATGTAGGTGTTTATATTGTTAGTATCTAAACAGATAGATAGAGCGCGAGAGAGATGGATGAACACACACACACACACACACACACACCTAAGGGGCAGAAGCGCTTATCGACTGGCACGGAGAAATGTGCGTCTGGTGTGAACGGAAGGGCTCCGGCTCGCGCACGATTTTCGTTGCGCGGCGCTTAGCAGGGCCTCCACATCCTGGCGTCAACCCTCTCTCAGGTCAGAGCAGAGGGGGACAGTGGCTGACTTTCAGACCTTTGTGGAGGTAGATGAGATCGGTTTCACATAAAAGAAATGCCGATCCCGCAAAATTAAGGAAATCGGCGCCGATCAATCGGTGCACCCTTATTGTCAATCAAATTCACATGAATGACAGCCAAGTAAAACTAAGTGTATACTGCACACAGTGGCTCTTCTTAACACACAATGTCCAATGTGCTTGTGTTACGTTTTGCTAGTCCTCCGCCCTGCGCCATTTTCTTCTTCTTCTTTTTACGATTTCCGGCAGGCTGTACTGCGTTATTTCCTTTCAAAGAGTACGCTACCTCTGCACCCAGTCTTATTCATGGTAAGCGCCATCATGTGGAGGCTTGAAGTAGTGACTCTGTAAATCAAAATTGCAGCAGGGTTTTGTGAGAGAATCTGTTTAGAACAGCTGTATGTTTATTGTTTAAATATCGATATTTGGCGGCAGTGTATCGATAACATACCGCACGACGAAATATCGCAATATATCGTTGTATCGATATTTTGGCACACCCCTACTCTTGACTCACAATGGTTTGGTCCAACCAACCCCTGCTGTCCTCACAGATACACACACAACAGAGGTACCTGTCTGCAGTGAGAGTGCTTTCAAGTGCCCCCCCACCCCCCCACCCGCCTATTATATTTAGTAGAATGACACAACAAGACTAAATGCAGCAGTGTAACAGTATTGATGTCCTGTATCTTTGAATAGTCAGGCACCACAGGCTATAGCCAGGCATCACACCAGGGGGGTGGGGGTCTGAAATTTTGTACTTTATGTGTATGCTTTTGGTTTTTGTGTGTTACATTTTGACAAAAAATTGTGTTTTTACAGAAAGTAAAAAAACTGTAAAGATAAAAAAAAATTTGGCCAGTTTTGTCAATGCATATATATAGTGAGTCTATTTTTAACAGAGAGTGGCTGATTTTACAAAACCTCACAGGTGTCATAATGGAGCTTCATTAACTGTGTGTGTGTGTGTGTGTGTGTGTGTGTGACCATCAGATTTGGTGTTTGTCAGTTAGGGTTTTCAGCCTGATCCACCCCATTTTAGACCCTTATTCAAGGAGAGTCCTGTCTACATTAAGCTACAGCTTATGCTCCCCTAGATCTGCTCCAGGGCTCCATATCCAGACTTATCTCTGGCAGATGATTGACAGCTTGGGGTTTATTTCCCTTGAGTCCTCCTACTAACCCCCCTGCTCTCCTCTCATTGGCTGATCTCCCCCTTTGCTCTCATTACAGTTCTTATCTCTGTGCCCTGCTCATAAGGTTTATCTTTTTAATTATGTTGCCACTAACCTATTGAAGAAGCTTCATGAGTGCCTATCACTTGCTGGGGTCTCCTGTGTTCCAGACCTTTATGCCGTCTGGTCATACACTCATATGTGTGTATGTCGGTCCCACAGGCCTGGTCTGCCCCTGTCCTCACATACAAAGGCAAGTGTTTGTGTTCAGGGTCTATTGACAACAGATAACCTGTTCATACACAGTCTCACTGAGAGATTCTGTTTCTCTTGCCCTCTGTCTCCATCCTCCTCATATGCCTCCTCGATTGTTTATCCCAGTCCTTCGACCTCATTGTCTCTTCCTTGCCTAGGAAAGATTTCTGGTGTTGAGGTGTTGGCATAGTTCACAGTTCAAGGTCAACAAGCTCTCATGAGACATTTCAACATTTTTACCATCAATTTGTTGGTGCCTTTCTGGTGTACTGTGGATCTAGACTTGGCACTGGAAGGGATTAGAGGTCTAACTGAGTGTCAGACTCCAGAATGCCTCTTAAACCTGAGCCACATTTGTTGAGACCCAAGTACTGTCACAAATGTTCCTGGGTTTAAGTCTTTTCCTTATGATTTGTGAGGACTGTCAGTGTTCAGATGGAATCAGTATTAAATAGTCTCCTTTAAACCCTCATGACAGTGAAGACGTGGATGACATTAGGTTTCAGAGGGTCAGCTGGGGTCAAGTGCCATGGCAGCAAGGGAGCTTTTAAAGCCATCACCCCTCTCACCCCTTTTTAGACCTGGTCTTCTGGGGCTGTGTGTAAGCTCACAGGCTCTCCCACGGTTTAACACCGTGTCTATAAGCACAGCACAGCTGCAGGGGGCTTTCTGAGTAACACAAATCATTGATTCATAACCACAGTGGTAGCTGCAAGGTCAGAGGTGAAATCACTTCCAATTCAGGAAGTGTATTTTTATTCATGTGCAGTCAGCAAAAAGGAAATGAATGGAAGTAATAGCAAAGATAACAGTAAATTTTAGATTATTAAAAGCATATTTAGTCTTAAAATTTTGTGCACCAATATATTCTCCTGAAGCACCTCTGAGCTTGTGTCCATTCTTTGGATGGGACTAAGCCGGCAGCAGCAAACTGAGCAGGAATGTTCCTTTTCTAGCCAAAAAGATGAGATGAGCCATCTTGTGAAATTCACACCTCAGAATTCCAATCACAGCCTCTTTTCAAATATTCCCCTGCCTTTGTCATCCATGCTTGTTGACAATGAAGTGCACAGGCTGCCTGGCATGATATCAGTGGTGAAATGGGGGGAGGGGTGGGGGATATAATTGATTTGACTTTGGCGTTAGCAAATCCCTGTGAGGTTTGAGGTGGAACAGAGGAGGAGCAGCCACAGAGTGCATAATCACTGGGTATCCATGACACCATGGACAATAAGCCCTCTTAATAAGCCTAATCTCCATCACTGGGATAGAGGTAGAGGCAGCAGAGGAGGAAGGGGAAGGCGAGGCCCTTTTCATGGCATCTAAATTGGTTTTTCTTGGGACTTGTAGGAGCAGGGCTTACATAAAGTGTTCAATTCTGAATACCTTGATATTCATAAAAAGGAGTATAAACTGTAAACTGTGCAACAGCGCCTGTACTTCTGATCGCATATTATTGTTTTTATCATTTCTGTCAATAATGAAAACAAATGACAATAATGACAATAAAATTACATCTATGAATTAACTAATTCAGTCACTTTTCATCAGCCTCGTAATCAGAAATATTTTCTGGAACATATTTAACACAAATCTGAAAAATGATATATTATATCATATTCATAACATATTTTTATTTCATATTTTTTCCTTTTTTTAATTTATTTCCCACCCTTTTGATTGATTGGTTGGTCACTCAAGGATTTGCTGCTTCTGGGGCCTCTGGTGCAATGAAAGATGCTGAGAGACTGAACAAGAGAAGAAGCTCCATGGTCAAGTGCATGTGAAATGGGGATTTCTTGTTTGTTAAATGCTAAATAATTATATGTGACCTATCATGCTCAACACTATCAGAAAAACAGTGAGAGCACCACATGGACCATACTAATAATCAGCCATCAAAATAATGCAGATCAATAAGTCTTTGATTACAGTTGGAATGCCATCAGTTGGAGTAGTAGTATTATTAGATTATCTGGTGTCTGCAAGTTGCTGCTGGCCCCTGTGACCTGTAGGCCACTGTAATATACCAAAAGCTGTTACACTGTTACGTTTGCTATGCGGACCACACACATACAGACTATCTTTGTGTCTTTGTCTGTCGGTGTCTGTCTCTTGCACACACAAACACACACACAGAGCTAAGTGGATTATACACTGATGATTTGTGTTTGACCAAAAGCATTTAGTCACGGAGGGCACAGCAATTCAAACCAAGGATTAGGACCCTAGCATATCATCCGTTTGGTCAGAGAGCATGTCTAATGGCATCAGTGATTTAGTATATGTGTCTGTCAGCATATGAGCTAACAGGACAGGATGGAGGCCTTGAGCATATTGGGTGTACAGGAGGGAAGAATCCAGCTCTTCAGTTCACACTAATCCAAATGCAGAGAACACCATGATCAGGCTGTTTGTTACTGCTGCTGACTGACACTGCCCACTGACACTCACGACACAAATACAGAACACTGACATTCATTTTCTGTCATCATGAATTGCACTGCTGTTTTTGGATTAGAACTAATCCGTATGTATGATGTGTGTTGGGATCTTGTTCCTCTGGTTTTCCCTGTCCTGTGTTTGTCTAAATGCTGCTCAGGTTAGTAAAATATGAGTTAAGCTCTACTAATGGTTTAAAGAACAGTGTGAAGCAGTGTTCAAAAATACTGGTTCCAGTTGAGCCACAGACTCTCTCATTATGTCATGCTGATTTTAGGTGAAACAAGATCCAGACTACTGGTTTAGAGCACCAGAGCACAACCCCCACCCCCAAAACATCAAAGCCTAAAACCCTTATTTATAAGGATTTGTGTTATTTTACTTGAATCAGTTATGTTTTCAGGCATATGCTCTGTTTATCCCCAAACACAATTCATAACCTCAAGACTAAAAAATAAATCTTAGAATCATGTATATATTTATTTTTCACTAGTTAAATTTCAATATATTATGTAGAAAAGTATGAGATTTTTCCTGTAAATCCAGTTCTTTTTTCTTTTTATGTAATGTAAGGTTTCCAAAAAAAAAAAAAGAAAAGTAAAAAAAAAGAAAAGATGTTGTGCTCCAGTCTATGTGAGAGTATCTGAATACTGAGGGCCATATCCTGCCACCATATCCTGCCATATCCTAAACTTCATCATCCCTTGATATTCAGCTCAGTACCTTCCAGCCAGAGGGAGGGAGGGGACAAGTTGAAATCACAGAGGGGACCGAGACATTGCCTTTGAATCTTCAGAACCTCTCAGAGAAAATTCAGTTTGACCTCCATGACCGAATCGCTGTGGAGTTTGTGTCAGAGCAGGAAATCACTGCATGATGACAATGCCATATGTGATTAGACCCAACACAATTTCCCTGTGAGCAGGAGCACAGTGTCTTCAGGCAGCCACACTGAGGAGGGAGTCCATGGTTGCTTGATGAAAGACCTTCTCTGCTGCCATGATGTGATTTAGAAAATGTGAGAGATGATTCAGCTCTGCAGGTAGCTGCACTGAGTGTATTTTACAAGTTGATTCATAGATATATATATATATATATTTTTTTTTTTTAGTCTAAATGAGTTGCCTTTCCACCCTGATGCGGCCAAGACATCTGGATCTCACTTAGAGACTCTGAATTTCTGATGACATTGGTCTTCACCTTTCACTGCTGCACTGCCCACCTGTTTGATCCCCACTCTTTGGGCATCTGTGGAGACTGAAAGTCCTTACTTTTATGTGTGTGACTCCTGAGGTGTCCTGGAGAGAAGGTCCTGATGTGATATTTACAAAAGCAAACATTTGAAATGTTTTTAATCAAGACTCCATCATCAGTACAAATCAGTTTCAATATCTTAACATGAGGAGTGGCACAGTGACTCTGTGTAAAAGAAAAATAAACTGGTGTTTTGTTGTTACACACGATTTGTGGATGAACATTCCAGAGCTGTTTCGGTCATAGTCTATAGTCTATACTCCCCCTACTGGTTATCCTCACTCTGTATTCATGCATGTCAACAGCACATGGAACAGAGTGGGTCAGCACATACCTCAATTAATACATATGGGACTTCAGAGAAACCACAGCATGTTTCACATCTCAATATATGTTAAATGATCTATTCCTGTGTGTCAGGGTGTGTAATATAGTAGTAGTTATGACAAATGTGTTATTGTTGAGAATAGTGTGAGTGGCTACATTGGAAAGCCTCAACCTACTGGGAAACAGTTTTGGGTTTTTTTTGTTAACTTCTCAGCATACAAGTTAAACAGACATATATGTAAGTATAACAGTCAGGAGCAGTTGGGTATGCAGTCTAGAGTTAACCTTTTAAGACCCAAAACAACAGGTATGGCATCTTATGTCTCACAGAGCTCCATCGTATGATCATGAATTTCAGAATACAGGCCATTAAAGGTTACATTTCTCTTCAGGAGGCAATGTAGACTAAATTCTGAGGTGCTGATTCACCAGATCATTCCTTCGACATAAATGTATTCACTGACACATTGTCAATTGACTTTTTACTCAAACTCAACAAGAACTGGATTCAGACTGTAGGTTATGAAAGTTAACATAAAACTTTTCTAAATTGTACTTGATTATACTGTGTATCATGTACCATGTTGTCTGTATGTTATGTTTTATGTGAGGACTACAGAGGGAAAGTAGTCTCCTGCTTAATCTGGTGCACATATTTTCTCATTTTTAAAAGATTAATGTAAGTGCTGTTATGAATAAGTTATTATTTGATGCTATATTTAAGCTATGATTTGATACTATATGCATTATTTAGTAATGTTTCAATTGACTGTGATTTGACATCATGTATGCACTGTTCTGGTACAAATAGATGATCTGACACTGTGTGCTCTGTCCTGTGCTTGAACGCACATAACCTGATGAGTGTCCCTACGACACCAGATAGCGGTGACTCTCACCTGATAAGCAAGTACAAGATGTAACTGCAGTGTCTTCTGTCTCTGTCAGCTAGGTCTGTTGCAATAGATACACGCCTGACTCACAGCAGATTCACACACATACTTAACACATATTCTGCACACACATCATAAACCAAGAGTGGACAGCATCATCTGACTCATCATACTCTATCATAAAGTCCAACCTCTGCATTGGGCAGGACCAGCCCAAGAAGATACTGTGAATTATAAATGTGAATTGTTTTCTCAAATCTGTGTTCGTTTTGGCTGAGATCCTGACCGAGCTCCGTCACTACGCACCCAGCGCTGCTGTACTTTACCTGTGACCTGAATAAATTCTTCATCTGTGAACTGAAGATTTCTCCGGTTTGTTCTTGGGCTTCCAATAAAAGAACCGATTCTTACAATTTGGTGCCGTGACCCGGATTGGTTGACTCTGAGACCGTGTCCAGATTGAGGACCGCTGGAGTGGATTGGAGGAAAGCTTTTTCCAGACAATTTTAAAGCCGGCTACAAAAAGGGTAAGCAGAAAACCTTTTTCTACCAGAATTTCTGCATATTGGACACACTAAATTAAATTGTCTGAATAAGGTAATCCTCTGATTGCTAAAATTATACTAAATTTCTACCAAGAAGTGAATTGTTTGTTTTTAATACTGAATGGTCACATGTAAAGTATAAAAACACATAGTCTCACGTGAGGGAAAGAGAATAAGTGTCCTAGTCTGTTTTGAATTCGGCCAAATAAAAGACGTAAAATTCATCATATGAATGAATAACCACTGAGGGTTGTCTTCTAAATTGTGTAAGGACATTAAAATACCGAGGACGCTCGATGCCGGTCTATTCTAAATAGGCCGATGCCGGTTTGTTAATCCGATTCTTACAGTGCTAACTGTCCTTAAACCCAATAACATATAAATGAAAATAAAAAACATCACAGAGTGGTGTCAGTTGTCCCTCCACCTTACTGTCCACTCCTCAGCCCCCAGAGGAGCTGTGCTCATGGAGCTCATGGAGGCGGATGTTCATGACTATGACCAGTCAAAGATGGATCAGGCAGCAAAAACTTCAATTAATTAATTAATTAAATTAAGGTGTGTTGAAAGGAGGATGTTATAAGAGCTTGTTGCCAGATGGGGAGGACAGGGTTGACTAGCATTGTTGTTGGGTTGACAAGCTCAGATTGTTGAAGTATCATCTAATGAACAATTAGCTGTCACAAAGAAACAAACCTCATTTCTGAACTGGTTGATTTATATTTTAAATCCAATCTTCCACTGATAAAATATACTGTAGGAGATGGCCAGCATGTATGTAGTCTACACTCCCTCTCCATTCGTTCACTCATCTTTTGTCTGCAGTTTTGTCTGCAGCCCAATGCCTCAGTCAGGCCATAACTGCTTCTCATGACTGTTTTTGCAGCTTTCTTATTAGAAGACATGCTGACATAGCAAAGCATTGTTCTGGCTGGAAATATGAGTCGAGGATGTGTGGTGCAGCTATAGCTGCTAAGCCACAAAACTCCATTATTACCTCTGTTCCAGCTCCCTCTTACAGAGCTGAGGAGAGTAAAGACACTGCTGGAATAGGAGGCTGATTGTGATTGATGGCTTCCCATTAGCAAGTCTGTTATCGCTCTGGCTGGGGGGAACAACCACTGAGTTGTAACACAACACATTACCTGAGTCTCTCTCCCACGCCAAGCCAAGAGCTCCTTAAATAAAATATAGACCCTCTCTCCAAGATCCTCATTCCCTGCTCAAGGCACTCTGACTGTTATCCCATCAGCTGTGATTTGCTGAGCATCCCCATTCAATAAACACATCATTGGTATTCATATGAACTGGAGCCTATGTCAGAGATATCTGCACTCCCTCTGCACCCCCCTGCTTTGCAGGTCTGTAAAACCTGATTGTGGATGTATTCACTGTAGCTTCACCAGGTTTGATTTTCTTTCCTCCTCTCTGCTTCTTTTCTCTTTCGTGCACCCTGTCAAAATGATTGATTGGGACCAGGGCACCGAGTGTCCTGCATTACCCCAACAAATGATCTGGCCGTTGCTTGCAGACCTTGGCCAGAAAGAAATCAATATTTCACCATTAAAATCTATCAGAGGAGAGTTAGGGCAGCGGCTGTCAGAGGCGACACTATCAAGCCACCGCAACATTAAATCTGACACCTGCAGCATATGAGTAATCAATATCTAGTGGTTCACAGATCATTTGTGGTCACCTTTTTAGCAGTGATGGATGTCTCCTGGGGCAGTGATTCATGTTGTGATACAATTTAACAGGGTTTTGTTCCAGTTTAGATGGTCATCCCTCAAAGATGAGCTGGAGATGGAGCACTATGGTTCCCCGCTAAGACCTATTGCATTGTATTGGGCCTGTCCTCAGCAATTACAGCATGCCTTTTATAGGTTTTGTGGCCCACAATGTGCACAAAACACACAAGTGGGTGCAAGGTCACTGTAATGTTCACCCCCAAGGACCAGAAGTCTGAGACAATCTCCACAAATCCCTGCAGATAATGATGGGCTGGATGTCCATGTTCTTCTGCCTGAAATGTACCAGCTCCTTAGTTTTGGGTGATGTTAAGGACCACATTATTGTCTCTACCCCATCCAGGCAGCCACTCCATCTCATCCCAATAAGTGGACTCATCCCCTCTAGATATCTAGTGACATCCACAACTTTGATGGTTCCATTGCCGGAGTGCAGTCATAAGTGTAGAGGGCGCAGAGTAGGAGGCTCAGCACGTGGGAACAGAGTACTGGTGTAATACTGTAGTAATTCCTAATGAGTACTTATGTAACACTGTAGTAAGAGTCATAACTTAACAATTAGTGAATTCACATTTCCACTGATTTCTGTGTTTGTGTCACTTCTAACATAAACTTGCCTTAGCAGGTGAATGGTTGTTAAAGAAGTGTTGGTCAAAACAAACAGTGCTGGTGGTCTATGAGGACCGCAGCGACTGGTCCCATTTCATGTATCCTCTTCAGCAAAGAAGTGCGAGAGCTCTCAACCTTGCCTCCTGACCCTCACTCTGTGAGAGGAGATAATTGCTTGTCAGGAATAAATAGAGAGATTAATGAATTCATTAGCGGTGGGGAGTTTAGCTCTTTGGAGCAGCACTTACTGCTATGACACATCACGCCTATTGTTTTACTAGCTAGTTAGCCTTGAACAATAACATTCACACAGCAAATTGCCTCATAAACTGATGTAAAGCTCAGAGAAACTGTGTCCTTATCCTCGAATTTATCAATAATACAAACAAAGGCTCTCTAAATCCTGATTATTCATCTTAATTACTTTTGTCTATGTGAGCCCATGTCTCTAGAAGCTGGAACAAAACAGGACACATTAATCCACATTAGCAATGAACACTGTATCAGTTGATGTGTGCAATTTTGCCATGGCAACATTACTGCCAGTAGTAGTAGTAGTAATAAGTCAGCATGTAAATTCATGCATGTGTGTGATGTTATGTATGTTTGAGTTTTGTTGATTCTTTCACAATTTTTTTTTTTTTTACCACACAGGCCTGGGAAACAAACCCAAGACCTGACTGCTAAACACTGCACTACTGTGCCACCCTTTGTACATATATGCTTTGTGGTATTTAGTATGTCAGAGTCATTTTATAGTTCTCTTTAATGACATATAGAAGGAACCCCCAAGTACAGTTTGTAAGGATATCTAGTGTATAGTACTGAGTTATATATATGGAGTTTAAAAAACAGAGGCAGTCAGATGGTTATAAAGAGGGATAAAGACGCAGTTACCAAAAGTCCATGGTTTTATTATATGTTCAAGTGGAGATGATTGTGTAACTGAATGGAAATGTTAGTCCCTGTTTCACCACTGTACATTTTATCCTGTGGGAGCATAACAATTTCTCATATTTTAACAGATGTTACAGATATAAAACATTACCTTAGCAAAAAAAACAAAAAAAACACATGTAACAGGTTCATAATCTAAACTACGTCATGAAATTTTACAAAACACTGTTTTATATGTTTAAATGAATTGTGATTATACTCATCATAATTTCATTCAACAGAAACTTTTACAAAAATGTCCCTTAAACAATCCAGTCCCCCTCTATGGCTGTTTCTCATTGTTTATATGACTCACATTTTCTTATTGAATGGTTTTACCAGCAGGATTCAGTCCATCCACAGAATTTCAGAATGTAGCACTGCTGAACACTACGGGTATTCAAGTGCAATCCTGTAGTCGAATCATCCAATTCAGTGTGCATGAAAATAAGTTAAAGGAAAATCCATCCAGACAATCCTCACACACCACAGTTGATAGGATTCAGTTTTCAATTTTCTGCTGTCATAATTCATACTCAGTGGTATGGCTCATGAAGGAGAACTGTCCCAAGAACATCCAAAGCTGCATGAGGACAATGAGCTGGAAGATTTGGTCTTTTACTAAGTGCTGTTTCTCAACTGAGGAAGCTACAAACATGTCAGACAAATGTTTCTCTCTGAAATCAAGATTTAAAAACATAAATTGATGTCCTGAGGAAATGTGCTTACCAAGCTCATGCTGCTGGTGGAAATTCAAAATTAACAATCCAATAAAGAGCTTCACACAGCTGAAAGAAATCCCTTTTAATGTCAGTGTGGCTCCATTGCATGAACAGCATACATTATCACTCCTTTATCAAGTTACATGTAGATATAGAGTAGTCTCATTGCATACACAGGTTAGTGTGGATGCATTTCTCCCTAGTTATTAATGAACTGGGCTGTGTACTCTCCACTGACACATGAAGGATGTGATAGAATGAGCCGATAAGAGTTTAAAACTGAGCCCTATGTGTGTGTGTTTGGCACAATGGAGCCAAAGGTTTTTAACATCCAAGCTGATCTAAAGAACGATAAAAGCTTTGCTGCTAATCCCCCCGCAGGTTTATAGAGATACAGTAACCCACACCGAGGAAACACAACAAACTCCAGTCTTGTTCACCTCAGCTCAGTTTAGAACAAAGCCAGTGAACACTCCAAACTCTGATCAGCCTGATGAGCCAATCAAAAATACTGTCCAGTCCAGTAGTATGCACAAGTCGGCCAAATCAGTCGCTCGGGGCTTGTTCGATATGCTTGACTGGCTAGTTGAGGGTCAACTGGTGCTGCTGTTCTCTAATGACCTGTCTGTGGCTTCAGGCTGCTGCGTACACAGAGGCCTGATGGAGATGAGGGACTCCTTAGTCCTGATGGGACTTCTCCTGGATGAATTTGTATTCATACTGAAAAACAAGAACAGAATTAAAACAAACACTGAACCAGTCATGAACTCTCATGTCATGTATTTTGCATTACAAGACATTAGTCTAACATTACCTCAACAGAGATCTCTTACCATGGCTAGCTGCCGTCCTATATTTCCCATCGTTATCACACCTGCAAAGAAGATACAAGGTAACCAGGAGCGGATGTACAGGAAGTCTGGTGACGTATACCTGTGCAGAGAAAAAGCTTGTTACAACAGCAGGTCATTATTTAAACTACACTGCATGCACAGTTATTAGGCAAGCAAGTATTTTGACCTTATCATCATTTTTATACATATTTTCCAACTCCAAGCTATATAAACTTGATTGTTTGTTGGATTTAAGCATAATGGGATGATGTGTATTGTGTAATGAAGGACAGTGTGGCCAAAAGTGATCAACTATGAGGCAGCTTCTTCACCTCAGACAAAATGAGCCAAAAGAGATTTAACAGACTCTGAAAAGTCAAAAAAATGTAAAATGACTTCAGATGGATGCAGCACTCTGGAAGTAGCTAAATTATTGTGGTGCTATCACCAAAGTCAAACGTTTTGTTGCAAATAGTTAACAGGGTCACAAGAACTGCTAAAGTTTTGAAAAGAATTAAATGTGAAGCTACCAGGAACCCATTATCCTCCAGCGCCACCACATTACAGAGCTGCAACCTAAAAGGGGGGGTCCAGAAATACAAGGTGTTCAGTGCTTAGAGACATGGCCATGACAAAGAAGGCTGAAACATGACCACCACTGGACAAGACTCATGAGTTGAAACATCAAGACTGGCCAAGAAAAATCTAAAGACAGGTTTTTCAAAGGTTTTAATACTGTTATCAGAATTTTTTTTTTAAATTATCGAGATATTTTTTTGCCCATATCGGCCACCACTATTGACTGGGAAAAGACGCACAGTACGTCATCGGACTCCCAATAGTAAAAATGAAAAGTGTGGCGTACACCAGGTAGTTGAACTGGATCAATTCGACTGAAGCCGCACCGTGCAGCCGTTTTGGTGTAACTATTGTCTTCACACTGACCCGAATGCACCGCACTAGGGCCCAAACTTCAACTGGGCCAACCTAAACACACTCCCATTCACTCAGTCTCCCCCATCGCTGCTTCAGGCTGCCCTGCACTGAGTCTCACTCTCTTCTCATTACTGGCCAGCCTAATGTTAGGGGTCTCCAGGAAAATGTAATGTTATTGTTCTAAAATGCTGGACAGAGCACAAAAATATATACTTTAAATTAATACTTGTCATTTTTTAATCATGTACATGTGTGAGCCCACGATCAGGTACCACCACCACCTCATTTTAAACCAAGACAAACCCTGTTGTTCTCTTGGTCCATGGAGTTTTTTAAGACCAAGTTTTCAAGGGTCAAATTTGACTAATTTCACACGAAATTATGCTAACTGCTATGATATTTGTTGAAATTTTCTTAGGATTATAGTATTATAATAGTAATAGTATAATATAGTATTATATTAATAACAGATTGGACAATATACCAAAAGGTTATTAGTCATTTTTGGCCAGTGAAAAATCTTTCTGGTCTGTAGATTTTTAAAAAGTTAAGTTTGAACCCTGCTTGGATCTTCTCCTCCACTTTCAAACTTGTCTCAGGACCTATCTCTTTTACTTGTCACCATGACAACATGATGATTACAATCTGATAGCAATATCTCCTCATGTATTTTATGTTTTCTTGCAGTGGTTTTATTGTGGTCAATTTCATAATTTCATCTATGTAGAGCAGTGGCAATGTTTGTTTTTCATCCTTCCTCAAATTACCTTCAACCTCATGCACACTTACTGAAAGACTCCATTGTAGACCAGGAGCTGTGTGGCCAGTGTTGCCAGCAAGGCAATGCCGACTCCAAGGCCGAAGCCACTGCGGGAGCGGTCGAATGTCCACCACAACCCGATGGAGAGCGCTGCCAGAGTCAGAGACAGCTGGATGTTGTTGGCAAAGTCCACTTTCTGACAGAAGTGGGGTCAAGGACCATGCGATGAGGGGGTGACTGCTCCAAGTATTTATAAAGCTACTGTTGTCCCAACCTTTCACCTAGTCAATCATTAAATCATTGAGAATCACTAAGTGCATTCCTCTGGTTCACTACTGCTGTACATGGTCTGTAAATACATTGGAGGATTATAAAACCTGTGGTCTGAGACAGACTGATCAGAAACAACAACAGATAAATGAAGGATACAGCACTAGCGTGGTTGATGCCCACAAACACAGCCACACAGCGCATCACACTGGACCACTCCCTCTTGAACTTGTGTGGCTCGCCCAGTTGTCTGTCAATGCAGGGGTATAAGAGGCCAATCACTGCTGTGGGGACAAAGGAAGGTGTGAGTATAGAACAGGAAAACAAGAGGCCACATACTGTGACAGCTCTAAGTCAGTGTAGAATGCATGCTTCTCTGGTAGTGCAGATTACTGAGCAGGTTTACACATGTCCAGGGTCCTACAGGGTCACTACAAATGACTGTAGTTGTGCAATTGACTTCCCAAAGAGACTTAAAGCAACTACAACTATTTCAGACATACAAAACAACTACAGACACCAAAAATGATTACAGAGACAAACAACACAACAGGACTACAGGTACACATAACAACTAAAAACAGAATGCAAATCCAAAAAAACACAAAACAACCTCACAGAAAATAAAACTACCCAGAGACACAGAATAACTCCTAAGACTACCACTAATATGACTGCAGATTAAATCAATGCTTCACACAGCACCTGTTTCTAACTTCATTTTCAAGAGATTTCAATCCAATTAAAGACACTACAGACTGGTATTCTATAAAACTGAAAATGTGCAGTGCAGTGATCTGTGGCACACACTGATAATCTTTGACCTCACTAATGTGGCTTCAAAACAAATTAATCTTTCCACTGTCAGCAACATAGCAATAGCCCTCCCCCGGGGTATGAAGCTTAATGTGTAGTAGCAACAAGTGGAAGTGACAGACTCCTGCAAGAGGGCCGCAGGATCTGTGTGTCTGGGGAGGAAGAGAGCCTCAGGCTGTTGTGCTTTGTGCTGAGCCCCATGGGAGCAGATGGTGCAGGGGAAAACATTTCAATAATAGTAGCTAGCAAAGCCTGAGTATTCAAATGTAAAACTGTTTTTAAAATGCTGAGCAGGGGTTACACTATCATGGATTACTGTATCTATTTAATACTGGTCAAATTAATTTACAAAGCTCTGCCATCTCTAGGTCTCTTGACTTTTATTGAACAGTCTTTCCATAAGTGGTGTTTGCACTAAGATTTGTGATGGGCTGGGAATCTCACAATATAGATACAATATGGTTTTGCTTCTTGTTGTGATTTGATTCTGAACTCTCCTCTCAATATTGTATTCTTGTATTCTTAACAGAAATGAAGCCTCTATCTTTAAACTTCAAGATACTGATAAGTGTATTATATGAGGCATAAAGAGAAACAGATGCAGAAATAAAGAATGAAATTCCTACATAAATTATTTTTATTAAATCTGCAAGCCTTCCAGTAGGAGGTTGTTGGCAGACTTGCAAAGGGATGTAAAGCAGCACTGAGATTAAAAAGTGGCTAATGGTGCCACTAGAAGTGGAGGCTCCTCTCAGCAGCTTATGTCTGTCCCCACAGCAGATGGTTTTCAAAAGAAGAGGGGAGAGGGCCAGCATCTTTGTGATGCATTCAAAGCTCTTATGTTCTGATGCTGTACAAAAAGACAAAACTTTAAGACAAATTTATTTGTATAGCCCACATGTCTAAAGCACCTCTCAGAACACTTCATCTTCAGGACAAATGCCACCAGCACTTCCCTCCTTTCACTTTTTTCCCTTTTATCTTTCAAGTATTATAAAGAAAAATAATTAGAATGACTTCCTCATGGTCATCTGCCTCCACCATTTAGTCTACTTTCAGACCTGGGGAGTTTATGTTGACATTTGTGAGAAATTGTGACATAAGTGCTATGTGAAATGTTGAGTCATAACTACTGTAAATAATGATTTGTGAGGTCACACTGATCTTGACCCCCAAAATCTAGTCCAAGAAATAACAAACCAGACATGTTCTTTCAATCATTTTGAGGGTTGTGTTTATTTACCTGATGCTGTTCCACAGCAAGGCGGCACCCACCAGGCTGAAGAGAAGATACTGCTGATGACATCTGGGGGAAAGAGGGTGACATTTCTCTGCACTTGAAGTAAGTTTAGCACCAGGGCTAAGAAGACACCCACAGAGAACAGCATGGCTCCACGGATCACCAGGTTGGTGGTTCTACAACACAAAAACCAGCTGAGTCAGGAGTCTTGGAAAATAGTGCAGATTGACACAATGTGGTGAGAGGAAAGAGGGGCCTTAAAGTACAGTATATCAACCAGATTGATATAGATACCCTTCCGAAGCTATGTCATACTAAAGCTAAGGGCACTTAAAAAACACACACTTGTGTCACTATCATTATTATGGTGTCTTTCTTATTTATTACATTAGAGACAATGTGTCTCATTCATGAAACGTGAGCAGCTCGAATTTGTGTAAACTGTGTGCAGACAGAAATTTACGTGGATTTCCGCATTCATCAATCTTTTAGCAGCACCGATTTTTTTGTAGCTACTCACAAAATCTACACCTGCTCCTGACTGTGTCTAGTGCTTCTGCAAATTTAGAAATGTACATAAATATTGCTTGTCACTGTTGGAAATTACAATTTGAATTCATACTGCTCTCTGTTATGAACACAACACACAGATGCCTTTGAAACATGTAATTTAAACATGACAACCCTTTTAGAAATATTTGGGGTAGGGGGGTTAGGGATAGGCCACACATGTACACATCAAGGCTCCAGCTTCATCCAACAGCGCAGTTGGCACTGGTTTGGATGGAGCTGTGAGAGACGGCTGGTTCATCAGTGAGAATATAACCTGCCTGTACAGCTTCATGTGCTGATGTCAGAGCTGCTCCACTGCAGCAGACAGCTGAGGCTGTGAAGAAGCCTCCTGTGGCTGAGTTCTTATGTGTGTTCTTATGTGTTATATGTGTTCATGTGTTTTTTCCTTGTTTCATATCAAACTATTTTGGCTTTACTCCTTCAATGGTTCTTTAAACTATGAAGACACTATTCACAGCATCTGTTACCTCCTCCACACCTTTGATTTACCTGTCCCAGTCACAGCACTACTGACAGAAGAGAATTAAATATTTTTCCTGGACTCCACTTCACCCAGAATGACTTCCATCCCCGATCTCTCTTTTTTTCCTCTCTCTCTCTCCATCTTTCCTTGTTTGTGTCATGATCAAGTGAACAGGATGCACCTACCTCCTTAAATGGTGGTCATGGTCTCTTTATATGGCTATTCATGGGCAGGGATCTATGCTAATTGCTGATCACTAGCAGTGCACTGTCAATTTACAGTGGATCGGCACTCATGATGTTACACACGTGCTTATGATCAAATCTGAGATTCCTGCAGTGTTCGTGAATCCAGAGTAGGGTTAGGTATGTGCAAATCTACACACAGATTTATTAATGTTTCATGAGTAAGACCCAATCAGAGACCACAGGTTCAACATATCTGCATGAAGTCAAAGATGACACTCCAAAGTCCACAATGTTCTTTTAATTGTGAATTGGGGGAGACCAGAGCTAACCTGTTGGTGATGACTGAGATATAGGGGCCTCGGGTTTGTTGCTGTGTGGGCCCGGGCCCTGACGACTGCTGCTGACTCCTTGTCACATTGCTGTCACTCATGGCTGTCGATGTCAAGGGCATTTAGAAGCCTACATCAGGAAATATGGAAAGAACTGTCATCCACCGATGAGTTCCACGTCCTCCCCTGACATCCTAAACGGAGCTGGACAAAGGCAGGCAGGAAGTCAGCACAGACTCTGAACCACAAACTGAATAGTTCACTCATTAAGGATCTGCAAAATACATAATATGCACAAACACGTAACTTGGAATCGCTGCAACATGTTGTCGGTGAGTACACACACTGTTGCCTGAGTCTTTACCCGTACACTAGAATCCATGCTCACTTTCCACACTGAACAAAAGATGCAGTTCAATGGCTACACCACAAAGACAGAGGGACGTGACATGGCACTGCGCTGGCCTCTGTCTGTGGTCAGCTGGGCTGTGACTCAACCCGCTGTACTTCATAACTTTTCGTTTTTGACTTAAGCGACACGGCTTCTAGTGCAACCAACTGACTGCCTGATTAACTTAGCCTAGCTGCTAATCACCAAGCAGCGCCACCAGGATTTCTCTCTAAATAACTGCTTATGATTCATTAACACAAACAGCAAAACGCCTCTGTTAATCGGTAATAATGAACAACTAGCTGTAATGGCAGCTAGCATGCTAAGCTAGCTAAAAAGCAACAGCTAATCGTCAGGGCAATTGTCAAAGGAAAACGGTCTTCTTACCCAGACAGCTTCAAACATGAACTTCATGTGACATTTAAACCTCTCACTCAGTAACACTACACTGTAATGCAAATATTATTGAGCCATCTCTACCTTTCTACTCTACTTCCGGCTGTCTAAGCTGCATGGACATCCCCTCGACGTCTAAAGCCATGATGTCACGGCGTTACGCAAAGCACGTATCACGTGACTGGGTTTTATGATCAATGGACTGTGATGAAGAAAAAAAAACAATTAGGCTACCTTAACTCTGCAGCAACTGTGTTAACCAACCAAATGGGGAAGTGTGGGTTTGAATTATCAGTGGAAGCAGCACATGTGTGCAAGAGGCAAAAAAAAAAAAAGAAGCTTGCCAGGCCAGTTCAGCATTTCAGCTTTCAACCACAGGAAATAAACATGTAGGCTAAATGTGGAAGTCATAGCAGCATATTTGATGTGCTTTTGTGGTCTAATAGGCTTACAGAAAGGCAGAGGTGAGAGAATTAGTGGATCACCTTTAATCTGTAGTCCTATTCACACTGGTTTGAATTGTACATACTGAGGCCGGCTGCCATGATAGGGTTTCAGGGATTATATCTGCTCCCTCATTCCCCCCCAGCTCACGGTTAACTTCATCACAGCTAGCTGTGGTTCGTACACGTCGGAGGGATCCCATGAAAAAGCTGTTGTTTGTTATTGTCTGTGACAATGTCAAACAAACCAAGACCAGAAAAAATGAAGAAATCAAGAAAAAAAAGTTTTGGTTCTAAAAGATCAAAACAAAGTAGCTAGAAAATAAATTATTCAAAGTCTTTTTTGAGAAAGAAATACATTTAATTAGAAAAAATCACTAATACAGGGAGACAGGCACAGCACTGCACTGAAAACTGGTTTACACCAAACACCAATCTATATTTTGATGCTGACCTGGTTAAGGATGGATACTGGATACTGCAAGACTTTTTTTCTTTTTTTTTTTTCTCCATTTCACAGGAGTTTAATCATTGTGATACAAAGAAATCAGATATACATATACTACGTATACTGAAAGTAATGAATGTGTACACTTGTACAATTGCTGAGACTGTATGCTGTCTTGAGCTGTATATGTGCCAACTGCAAATTTTACTGTAAGTATGCAGCTATAGAGGGTATCAAGGTCACATCCTCTATAACATCCATCCATCCATCCATCCATCTTCATCCGCTTAACAGGCATGTCCAAACTATTCCACAAAGGGCCGTGTGGCTGCTTTTTTTCAGCCTATCAAGAGCACACAGTTTGACCAATCAGCTGTCTGAAGACTGAGATCATTTGATTAACTGAGTCAGGTCTGGTGTGCTGCTGCTTGGTTGGAACAAAAACCTGCAGCCACTCGGCCCTTTGTGGAACAGATTGGAGATGCCTGCTCTATAATATACGTCCAGGTGGCTGTAGAGTTATGAGATAAAAAAATGTAGACAACAGTGTTACAGATACCAGCCTACATCTACTGCGAAGAAAAAAATAAAGTATGATCAAACAGGAATAACTTGTAATGTAAAGTTTGGTGATTTTTCAATAACCTGTCAGTGATTAAAATCAGAATTGGTTGGAATGGCAATAATTCTTAGGGTTAATAGCAGGATTGTTTACTTTTATTGGAGATTTTTTTGGAGATTGGAGATTGGAGAAGCGGTCTGATGATAAAATTACAGTAGGTCTAAATAAAGTACATGTGGTAAATGAAAAATAAGATAAACAACCAGACAATGAATTTACTGTAAACCAATTCAGAACTTGACTGGATGAACTGCTGACTGCTGCTTGACTGCTGAATTGCTGGTTTAAAGAAATTACAAGTACATAAATTAAATCAAATAACTCAAGATGTATCTTCTTAAATAAATACCATTAGCTGTAACAGACAATTTAAATTTAACAGATGATAGTAAATGAATTAATATTTTGTCTTATGTCTTATGTCTCTATATCTTTGTCAATATGTCTTAATTGTTCAGTCACATGCAGTCGGGACAGCTGTTGCATATAGGCTGCATATACGGCTATAACACAGTCCCCTTCAGTTTAGTTTATTGACATTCAACTTGTCAGAAATGTGAAGGAAACTGAATACATTACTTGAGTTCAGCAGTGTACAGGATAAATAACATTAAAAAAAAAAAAAAGTAAAATGACCTATACAGACAAGACAACCAGCAAATGCAAAGTGTGACAGGACTCTGTACTCCACTCTCACTACTTTCACCCATTATGTGGACTGTCATATTAGAGACAACAAGACACTGCACTTAGTGTAGTGTAGTGTAGTGTACACAAAGGATACATAGGGCTCATCATCCCACCTCAGCTGCTCAGTTTACAACCTGGTTCATCTGGTCCCCAGTTATATAGCCTATCTGTGGTGAAATTACACCAACAACCACTAAGTATGTGAAGACATGATCAGAGGAGACCAGCATGGCACTAACTTTCAAAACAACCAACTGGGAAGTGTTGCATGGCCCACATGGTGAGGACAATGACAGTTTAACCCATTGCATCACAGACTGCATTAACCATGGAAAACACTGTGTAACCAGCAAAACAGGGTCCTTTTTCAACATGAAGCCATGGGTGGGGTGCTCCAGTGCCTCACCACGGAAAGTGTGTTCGATTTTGGCTCAGTCCCACCCACAGCTTCCTGGGTTTGAATGCAGGTCAAAACCCTTTATTGCATATTGTCCCCTCTTTCCCCTGATTTCCTGTCACTCTCTGTCTATTAAAACTAAAAGAAAAACACCAAAACTCTGGAGAGAGGTTTTGTTCTTTAGGAAAACCTCCTGCGTGGTTCCACTTCCCAAGACTGTACACCCCAAGGAGCCCAACCACTTCAGACCAGTAGCTTTGACGTCCCACCTCTGCCCCCTTGCATGCTGAAGTAGATCCCCTACTGTTCACCTATCAACCAGGCATAGGTGTGAGGGACGGAGGGACGGAGGGACGGAGGGACGGAGTCATCTACATGCTGCACAGATCTCTGATACACCTTGAGGGCTCTGGAAGCACCAGGTAAGTCAAGGACAACATCTCTCCTCCACTTCATGAGACTGTTAGTGCTCTGAGCTGCTCCTTCTGCAGGATTCTTTACAGAGGGTGCAAGAAGGAACACAGGTCCTTCATCTCACCAGCCATCAGACCCTTCAACAGCCATTTAGAATAATGTAGCTGTGTTGTTATGTCACTGTCACTTCCACATTTCTATATATTTCTGTGCAATAATATTACTATCTGGTGCTATATTCTTTCTCATTTACAAGTATTATAATTTCCCCATTAAAGGATGAATAATAATGATAATAATAATAATAACTGTAATGGCAGATCTGTCCCCACCCTTTCTCCAGAGAAGCGAAAGGGGGAGAAGAATCTGAACATGGCTCATCATCAGTTTCAGGAGCTGCATTGATTCTATTCAGATTTTTCCATTTATTTCTTATCTAAAAAAAAATTAGTTTGCAGATTGTGCACACTCACAGTCTAAAAGGATACTCACTTATACCCAATAATCAGAGTAATAAAGGAAGTCTGGTAGGCATTAGAATAGTATGGGGGCTTTCAATTAGCTGTCAGCGAACAGTCGCAGGTAGAGTTCATCAGCCTGCCTCTACCAAATGCTAAGGGCCATTTCATCAGACCACTGAATCCTGCTGTCAGGTCTTTCAGTATGAATGTGAGTGATGGCATGTGCAGTTGGGCGGTGGGTGTGGATGGGCTGGGGCCTCATCGTAAATGTCATCCCCATTGGACCATTGCATGTCCCAGGTCCAAAATAATAGGCCCTGTGACCTCTCTGTTGTTATAATTAACCTCTTACCCCCCTCCCTCTGTGCCTCATCCACCAATCCCCAGACCGCAATGATGTGAGAGAAGCCTCCAACCTCAGCCCCTGACTGTCTCTCTGCAGGCACAGACAGAAAATGGGAAAAGCTTGTGGGAGCAACAAAAGAAAATGGCTGCTGCTTTGTTCCAGTGAATATGTCACATGTTTGGGATGACTTCAGTGCTCCACATTTTGATGAAGAAGTTATTCTAAAATTCATTTTTATCCATATCCATCCATATGGGACATATCCAGTAGTCAGGGTCATAAAGAGACCTGAATATGTGGACTACTGTGGAAAATAATAAAAAATAATTACAATTTTACCCGGAATGAAAATTTGGTTTCACTTTGTACATTATAAACACCTTCACCCACGGGGTATGAAATGGAAATGTGGAGATCCCTCTAACAATAAATGTCTGACATGCCCTGTGTGTGTGTGTGTGTGTGTGTGTGTGTGTGTGTGTGTCTGTGTCTGTGTCTGTGTCTGTGTCGACATGCTTGGAATCTGCATTAACAGCACCTCTGCCTTCTCTCTAACAGCAGGGGAATAGCCAGCTTTGGACAGTTGAGCTCAGCTGAAATCAAAAAAAAGAAATTAGGTGTAAAAGACAGACTCCCTGTGCAGGCAAACTGACATTTACCACAACAATGAAACATTTAAAGACCAAATCATGGCAGTGCTGGTTGTCGACTAAATAACAACCAAACACAATAGAAAGTCAAATGATCCCTAATGACTGGAGCTGACACCTGAACATAATGACATTTTGAAGATGCATATGCAGCTAATTCCAGAATAAACAAATGACAAGAAAATGAGACATGGAGTGAGAGAGTGTTTCTCTGTCTCTGGGAGGAGAGGCACCTCCCACCTCGAGGCAATTCAGGGAGAGAGGACTTATTTGTGCTCTATCATTGTCTGCAGATTCTTCAGACTATGAGGAGAAAATGCAAATGCCAGCAGCTCCATGGATGCCATGCCAGCATGTGTGTTGCATATTGAATAATAATGACAAAGTGGACTATGTCCCATGTGAGCAAGCCTGTGGAACAATGATTACAGATTGGTCAGTGTGTCCTTAGCAACACAAGGGGCTCTGATTGTAATGCTAATCAAAGCATGCATTGAAATATATCTGTACTTGCAAGGTAGGAGGAAATAAGATGGAGTATCCCAGTCAGCATGTAACTGTATAATGAAGCTCTGTTTATTTTGATATTGTAGTCCACAGGAATTCACACAGTGGCTTTGGGCAGCCTTAACCTCTTCTGCCACCTGCTGGCCAAGCTGATACCAGGCTTATTCATTCATTCAGGCTTGTTTTTGTTGTAGGACATTTTGAAGTAATTACTGTCCACAGGGCATAAGATGTTGATGTCTGAGCTCAACTTCATTCTGCATTATTGAATTTCTTACATGATATGGAGAGTCTGCTAACGGTACTGGATCATACAGGCACAAGCTAATCCAGTCTCAATACACATTAAACATCCAGGAAGATTCATCATGGGTTCCAGTTTCACAACCCCCCACCCCCCACCCCTCCCTTTCTTCCCTAGGGTCTCCTCTTTGAATGTTCTTTATTGTCATTCTGAAGAGAGGAACAAGAAGGAGAGCTGAGGCATAGTGATGCTCAGCTGCACACTCCATGGAGGTTAATGGAAGGGAGGAGAGTCAGAGCTCCGGGAGCCTCTTATTGGCTGCCCAGCAATGTACAGCTTCTCCACAGCACAACCTGTCACTGTTAATCAGGAGCCATCTCTTAACAGCCAGCCAGGGCAATCGGAGAGGTGAACACATTGCTATTCAGGACGAAACAGATGATAAATCATTTGTACATAATTAGTGCTCAGCAAGGTTACAACTGACACGTATTTTCATCTTAATTAGGAGGGAAATTTGTTCCATTAATTTAATTTGGTGCGCATGAGCAGCTCTACACCTAACTAAGTTAATCTTACACCTGTCACGATGGGAATGGTGCTGGGCCTCTGATTACAGCAGGAAATGGGAAAGAGTCCTCTGCTAGGCTGTTTCATGCACAGACCTTGGAGGCAGTGAAGCAGCAGGGGTAAATAAAGCTGCAGGTTTGAACATCGCTGCTGTGTGCGGGAGGCAATTAAACTTCTGCTCTAAAGGATGCAGAATTATACAGGTAATTATTTAGGGTAAGTAACAAAGGTATGGGGCTGGTTTCACAACGGTAGGTCTATGTCAGGTGTTGCATCAATCTTTATTATGTTCAAAGATCAGTCACTTTACCTCCAGGCTGATTCAGGCCAAGACTAATATCTTACCGTGTTACAGCACCTCTGCTGACCTGTAGCATTGGACAACAAAAAAACAGGAAAACATGGCCCATACTTAATGTTTTTCTTTCTTTTTTATTGTTTCACTCTTTACTGAATTTCCAAAGTAAAACTTCCTTACAACTGTTAAACTCCTCCTAAAGACAAATGTTTTCAGTTGGTAAAATGGAACTCAGCAGTTGATTGTGGTTCACCACTGAGCCACCTTCTTCATTTTGAATAAAAATAAACTACATTTCTTGGATGAATTTAGAATCAGTCTGTCTGAAGTCTGACTGTTTGCAAACAAACTGTTTGTAAAAACGGGCTATACAAATAAAATTGCCTTGCCTTGTTTGATCTAAGACACAGTTAAAGTCTGTCTTTGCGAAACCAACGTCTGACCAGAAGAAGAAAATACACCAATGAATAAAGCTATATGAATAAATGCTCCTTAAGACTACAAAAAATATTTAAGAGCCTCTAGTAAATGGGCCTCGTGGAGAAAACCTTGTTCCATCATGGGGGTTGTAGAGCCCTCATCTGATTTACAACTACAGCACCCTTCACATATTTGTGTGAGAATCACTGTCTGATCTCGTTGCAATCCAGCAGGCAGGAGGAAGTTCAAGGACTAGTTCTCTGTTCACTGCTGAGAGCTGTATGAAGCTGTAATTGCTCCAAAGAGGAGGTTCAATAGAGAGGATGGCAGAGAATGACTGATTTAGTAACTATAAGGATTCTAATGGAATTCTCCACTGCCTCTCGGGCACTAAAGCTGACAACCATTACCTGAACTGATGCATAGTCCATTATAGCATCCCCCTCTGTAATAGAGTGTCTATCATGTGAAATACAGAGATGTCAGGTGCCAAAGCATGCACTTTCACCCATGTGTGAAGGTTTAACCCAACTGTAATGGCTTTTCTCTTAGACTCTACTACATGGCCCAACAAGTGTGTTGAAAATCATCAGAGAAAGAGAGACAGAGCGAGTCATGCACAAACCAGGAAAATGCTGTTTTACACTTCACCTATAGACCACAGCAGACCACAAGCAGAGCACACCAGACCACAGTAGATCATGGAAGATCACTGCAGACCACAGAGGACCAGCACACAATTATTTTATGAACACCACTATCTCTGAGCTAACTCTAGTGAAAGAAAACATCACCTGTAATCCAAGGAGTAAAAGGCAAATTGGCGCCAAGGCTTCCCCTCACTGCCCAGATATGGGTTACAACTATACACATGATGACAAAAGGCAGCTCACTGAAACCAGTGTGGAATTGTTCTGAAAAATCTCCTCATTTGGTGAATGGGTTATTTAAAAAGTTGATTGTTTCTTTTAATCAGTTCGCTGATGCTGAACAAGTAGTTTTCAGCTAAGTATGTTACTGGCTATATTTTTGGTCCCAGTACCAGAACAACAGAGGTGAAATACTTTTTTCTCATTCTTTGTATTAAGGAACATATCATTGTTTCTTTTTATCTCACTGCATTTCTTATTCCTTTAACACCCTCTGTCTCTTTGTATTGCTTTTCTTTTTATTGTATTTGTCCTTATTATTCTTATTTTATCCCTTACTGTCATAAATTCTATACATGTTTTTATCTGTTGCTGAGTTTTCATAGCTGTCTGCAGAGGATGACCTGTGTGACAACAGCAGGCAGAATCAAAGCGGCATGTGCACTGTTCAAGACAAACTCGCATCATGATTACAGTGTATCTCACAGGTGATGCAGCTGCACAGTGGAACACATCCAACTAAGGAGTGGCACAATATAACAGAGAGCATGCATATCTTTAAATCCACAGGTGGAATTTATTTCAACGCTTGAATATTTTTTATATATTTAACACATTTTAATATCAAATATGCAACATGAAAAAATCCAGAAAATGACCAGTCCTGAAAAAAGTTATAGAATTCATGAAACAGATGATCTTAGCTCCCATAAACACTGAAACACACAAACTGATCATTCTTCCTCACAAACAGTTCAATGTCCACACACCAGGTGTGTGTTCTGATCATTTCAATTTGATTTTTTCCTCTGATTCCACATTACGTTTACAGCCAGGAGGCACCAGCTTCTTGTTTTTCATCAGCTGCTCCTTGGCCATGGGCTCAATAATGGCACCCAGCTGAGTGACCACTTTGGGCTTGGTGATCTTCTTGATGGTCCGCTCTGTGTTCCAGGTGCGGCCCATGGGAGCGGAGACAGTGCTCTCAAACTGGGTGTGGTTTTCGAAGGGGAAGGGTAGTGTGTTAACCTGGTGGAGGCTGACGGAGCTGTTTCTCTTCTCTGAGATGATGACACTGGGCAGGTGTTGGTCTTTCCTGGGTGGAGGCGGGGCAGTCTTAATCCTGAATCTCTTGCGTTTGTTGCGGGAGGGTTTGAGTCCTAATCCTCCCCACTCCCCCCAACCAGGCAATGTCAGGTCCACCATCTTCGGCTTTCCTGTGTCTTCCTGCTTCCTTTTGTCCTTCAGGAAATCTGAGACCACATCATCACCAGCAAAGGCTTCTTTGATGAGCCCAATCTGGTCCAGCTTTTCATCCTCTGCATCTTGGACCGTTGGAGCAAGTGAGACATGGATGACTTTTGTCTCTTTTGTGAGAACTTGCTCCAGCTCAATCCCTCGCTTCCTCTTCCTGTTTTTGTCTGTGGTTGGAGGTGGTGAGTTTTCTGTGGCAAAGGGTGGCTGGGGCTGCAACGATTTCTGTTCTTGTTCAGTAGACAACTCGTCCTGACTGAGGAGGTCCACATCCTCCAGAGCCTTTATCCTCAACAGGCCTTCACTGAGCTGAGCTGAGGGGTCTGCTGTCTCTGTCTCAGTGTGCTCCATCTCAGCATCCCGCTGGGTGTCTGAAAGTCCTCGCATGAGGTTTGCGAACTCTGACAGCTCCTGCTCTTCTTTGTCTGAAGCATCTTCTGAGGCTTTACTCTCCTCCTCCTTGTCGTCATCATCATCCAAACATATCACAGGTTCTGTGTCAGATGTCTGAATCTGACGCCGTTTCCTCTTGCTGTCAAACTCTCTGAGGAGTGCCTCCTCCTGTGTTTCCTCTGCATTCTCCTCCTCTTCTTGCTCAGCTCCACTTACTGCTCCAGCCCCCTCTGCTGTCAGATCCACAGTGGCGCTTGTCTCTGTGGGATCTATAGAGAGCTTGCCTCTCATCCAAGGATTTGAGGAATCCAGCCCTTGTTCTGCAACATTCACAAAATCTGGCATCAGCTCTGCACCAGCTGCTTCATCCTCCTCCTCTTCCTCATTATTCAGTGATGTCACCAGTTTCTCAGTCAGGTCTTTGTGCACCTCCAGCTGCTGCTGCATGGCTTTGCGAGCCCCCTCGTCATATTTGGCCATAATGGCTTTTGACTTTGCCCACTTGCCGCTGTTCTGGTGCTTCAGTGACATGCGCTCCTGCATCCTGGCCAGCTCCATCTTGTTCAGCTCCTCTAAAGCAGCAGCTGGGTCTTTCTTAACCATTTCATCAAACTTCTTCACAAACTCTTTACGCTTGGCCTTATTCTGCACTTTGTGGTATTTCTTGCTCTTGATCTTCCTCTCTCTCCGGGCCTTGGCCTCATAGTAGGATTGCAGGGCTCGGGCTTTCTGCAGCTCTGCTCGACGGATCTTGGCCTCCTCTAGGCTCATTGCCCTCAGGGAAGCCTCCTCAACAGGAGTCAAGATGGGGTCATTAATGGGCTCCTTGTTGGCAGACAGGAGAGCAAAAATCTCCCGCTCGAGTGGGGTTTGTGCCTTCCAGCCTGTTACCACCCTCTCCATGGGTTTGGGACCAGCAGGCTCCTGGTTCAGAGGGAAGACCAGCTGCTCAGCCCTCTGATTCTGTTTGATCACAGCTTTCCACCGGGACACCTCTGAGGCTGCTTTCTGAAAAGCCACATCTCTCTGGATTCGCTCAGTCTCCTGTTTACTAAGTGGACACTCAATGGCCTTACTGCTCTGCTGGAAGGTCTTCAGCTGCTTCTTGGTCTTGGCTGGAACAGCGGGGTTTTCGTCCATAGTCTGAATGAGGTCTGACAGGGCGACCTTATCGCCCTCGCCCTCTGCATTGATCATAAACTCGGACATCTGGACGGCGGCCTCCGACCTCTCCCCCAGTTTCTTCTTTCTCTTACCCCCCAGAGCGCTGATGGCCTCCAGCAGCTTTTGGCGTTTTCGTTCATCCTTGTCGTCCACGCTCTCCTCCTCCTCCTCACTGCCGATGTTTTCGTCTGCTTCGTTTAACTGCTCCTCCTCTCCCCCGTCGTCGTAGATCACGTCCTGCCTCAGCACTGTGTCCTCCTCGGTCGTCGTGGAGCGTTTCACAATACCTTTCTTTCTGCTCGCCATCTTCCTGCTTTTCTTTGCTACTTTAGCCATGTTGAATGAAACACTGCCGAAGCGAATAGGACTGCTGGGACACACGTGTGCCGTAAACAGAGCCCCTGCTGTAAAGTAGTGAGACGCAATGTCGTAAAACTTCCTCTTCAGTCAGCAGTCAGTGCGTTACTGCCACCAACTGTCCATTCCATACACACAACTGTGCATGAAATGCCTGTTTTTTATATAAACGTATGGAAAACGAAGCCAAATGCAGAAGTGATCTTAAATGCAACAAACGTAGAGATGGTATAAAAAGTGTAGGTGTGTCTTTGTCTTCATGTTATAGATGATATTTCACTCCGATCAAGCTGTAGTGTACTCCTCAGTCTCTTCGGAGTCATATGATACGGTCATGTGACCTGTCATCAACAACCGGTCATGTAAAGATGGCGACGGCTACGTCTGTTTTCCACAGAGTGAGAACTGGATCGAAGATCGGCGCCCAGTATGACCAGGAAGGAAACCTAATCCAGGTACAGGTC